>JAJPUD010004812.1:0-48306 GCA_023553655.1 Myrmecobius fasciatus | reverse complement strand
AGATCAGGAGTGAAACAAGGCTGCCCACTGTCACCATTACTATTTAATATTGTATTAGAAATGTTAGCTTTAGCAATAAGAGAAGAAAAAGAGATAAAAGGAATCAGAGTAGGTAATGAAGAAACCAAATTATCACTCTTTGCAGATGACATGATGGTATACTTAGAGAACCCTAGACACTCAACTAAAAAACTACTAGAAACAATTCACAACTTTAGCAAAGTGGCAGGATTCAAAATTAATCCACATAAATCATCAGCATTTTTATATATTACCAACAAAATTCAGCAGCAAGAGATACAAAAAGAAATTCCATTCAGAATAACTGATGATAGGATAAAATATTTGGGAATCTATCTGCCAAGGAAAAGTCAGAAACTATAAGAACTAAACTACAAAACACTTTCCACACAAATAAAATCAGACCTAATCAATTGGAAAAATATTAAGTGCTCATGGGTAGGCAGAATGAACATAATAAAAATGACAATACTACCCAAACTAATCTACTTATTTAGTGCCATACCAATCAAACTCCCAAGAAATTATTTTACAGATCTAGAAAAAATAGTAGCAAAGTTCATTTGGAAGAACAAAAGGTCAAGGATTTCAAGGGGATTAATGAAAAAAAAAAGGCAGATGAAGGTGGCCTCGATGTACCAGATCTAGAACGATATTATAAAACAGCGGTCATCAAAACCGTTTGGTACTGGCTAAGAAATAGAGCAGTCGATCAGTGGCACAGGATAGGTTATCAGGACAACCTAGGCAATAACCTTAACAACATAGTGTTCGATAAACTCCAGCTTTTGGGATAAATACTCACTATTCGGCAAAAACTGTTGGGAAAATTGGAAACTAGTGTGGAATAAATTAGGGCTTGACCCATACCTAACACCACATACCAAGATAAGATCTAAATGGGTTCATGATCTAGATATAAAGAGGGACTTTGTAAGCAAGTTAGAGGAACGTAATATAGTTTATCTCTCAGACCTGTGGAGATGGAATAAATTTATGTCCAAAGAAGACCTGGAACTCCTAATTGAACACCAGATGGATAATTTTGATTATATTAAGTTAAAAAGTTTCTGTACAAATAAAACAAATGCAGACAAGATTAGGAGGGAAGCATCAAATTGGGAAACCATCTTTACATTTAATGGTTCTGATAAAGGCCTCATTTCTAAAATATATAGAGAATTGTCTCATATATATAAGAATTCAAGCCACTCTTCAATAGATAAGTGGTCAAGGGATATGAACAATTTTCACATGATGAAATTAAAGTTGCTCCAAATCACTATTGATCAGAGAAATGCAAATTAAGACAACTCTGAGGTACCACTACACACCTGTCAGATTGGCTAAAATTACAGGAAAAGATAACGATGAATGTTGGAGGGGATGTGGGAAAACTGGGACACTAATACATTGTTGGTGGAACTGTGAATGGATCCAACCATTTTGGAGAGCAATTTGGAGCTATGCTCAAAAAGTTGTCAAACTGTGCATACCCTTTGACCCAGCAGTGTTTCTATTGGGCTTATATCCCAAAGAGATCTTAGAGGAGGGAAAGGGACCCACATGTGCAAGAGTGTTTGTGGCAGCCCTTTTTGTAGTGGCAAGAAACTGGAAACTGAATGGATGCCCATCAATTGGAGAATGGCTGAATAAATTATGGTATATGAATGTTATGGAATATTATTGTTCTGTAAGAAACGACCAGCAGGACGATTTCAGAGAGGCCTGGAGAGACTTGCATGAACTGATGCTGAGTGAAACGAGCAGAACCAGGAGATCATCATACACAGCAACAACAGTATTACATGATGATCAATTCTGATGGACATGGCTCTCTGCAACAAAGAATTGTCTCAAATCAGTTCCAATTGTTCACTGAAGAAAACCATATACTCCCTGAGAGAGGGATATGAAATATGGAGCACAACGTAACATTTTCATGATCTCTATTGATATTTGCTTGCATTGTGTTGCCTTTCTCTGATTTTCTTTTTTTCTTGTAGATAGGATTTTTCTTGCACAACTTGTCAAGCATTTCAACATTATTAACATATCGTGGACTTCCTGCCATCTAGGGGAGGGGAGGGGACTGGGGGTAAAAGTTGTAATGGAGAGCTTTATAAAGATCAATGCTGGGGAACTACCCATACATATGTTATACAAATAAAAAACTTTAATTAAAAAAAAAAAGAAAAAAAAGAAACTGGGAGGATGAGAACAGGAACTGACACCTGAACATTCTGTGAAGCAGAGATTAGGGATGAGTGCATGGGAGCAAAAGGTTCAGAGATAGGAATGAGATTTGGAATACTGTGTATGGGGAACAACAGACTGGAAAGTTTGTCTTAAGTATGAAGTAAGCCAAGGAAACTAATATGAAATGAGGCAGGAGCCAGTTTGTGGAGGGATTTAGAAACCAAAAAGGAGAAAGATGGAGAACATACTGCATTTTCTACTCAAGGCGAGAGGGAGCCACTGGAGTTTCTTGAAAAGAGTGACATGGTCAGACCTGTGTTTTTCACAGTCATTATTATATAAGAAGTGTCCCTCAATGATCGCCTGGCACATCTGAACATACTGCTTTGAAAACAGTCAATAACAGTAATAGTTCAGATTTCTGGATGCTTTTAAAGATTTACAAATCATTTTCTGTTCCACATTTCTGTTGGAAGACATTTAGTCAAACACCCTCATTTTATAGATGGGCAAACTGAGACCCAGAATGCTAAATGATTTGACGAGAGTCATACAGAAAGTAAATGTCAGAGCCTTCATTTGAACCCAGATGCTCTGGCTCCTAATTCAGTCCTCCTTTCATTATACCAACTTATCTGTTTACATATTGTATCTCCTCAGTAGAATGTAAACTTCTGAAGTTCAGGGACTTAAACATTGTCTTTACATCCCTTGCAGCTAGTACCATGCTTTACACATAGTAGGAGTTTAATAAATATTTGTATTAGTGTTATAGAGAGAAAGACAAAACTCAAACTCCAAAAGGTGAGCTCTCTGTCTATAAAAGTCGACATTTTGGAATTTAGATGCTCAGTTGTCAGGGATTCTTGTTCGGTTCAAGGTTGGACCTGAGGTTGCACTCTGAGATCCCTTATGGCCTAAGATTTATGGCCATAATAATAACAGTTACATTTGTTATCATTTTAAAGTTTTCAAAATATAATGACTATGCTCAGTTATTGGAAATACTGTCATATGGAAGAGAGTTTAGAGTCATTTTGTCTGGCCCCAAAGGGAAAAAAAATAGGAACAATAGATGGAAGGTGCAAAAATATTTTAGACAGGATGTCAGGGAAAAAAAAAACCTTCCCAACAATTAGAGTTTTTAAGAAACAGAATGGTTGTCTTAAAATGTAGTGGATTATTCCCAACTGAAGGAATTTATTGAGCAGATACTGAATATCTGCTTGCTGGCTATGTTATGATGGAAATATATTTCAGCTAAGAGTTGAAATAGATAGCCACTGAAGTCTTTTCTGGCCTGAAATTCTTCAATTCTATGGTTCCCAAAACAGTCTTTTGACAGAGATAGCCTAAATATTATTTTGCCCATTTAACAGATAGGTAAATAAGCTCAGGGAGGTAAAATAAAATATAACCTCTTCCAAACAGGGACTCTTGTTTCAATTTGGCATTCATGTCCCTAGTGCCTATCAAAGTGCCTTATACTTAGGAGGCATTTTGTAAATTCTTTTTGAATAGAATTAAATTAAATTTAAAGGGATTTGCCTGTGGTTACTGAAGTGGAAAGTGTCAGAATTAGGATTTGAAACTAGGCCTCTTGTATTCAGATCCTGTGCTCTTTTCAAAACATAAATCCAAGATCTCAAAGTTTTTGAATTTTTTAAATGGTTCTTCTAGTAATATCTTAGGAATTCCAGGTTTGCATTTGGCTCATTCCCTTATCATTTCTCATTTTCATAGAGAATGTGCATACAGTGACCACGGCAATAACACTGGAATGGATAATTGAATAGGTTTTTTTTAACCAACAAAGCCCCTTCTTCCAAAACTACTGGTCAATTCCAGTCATCAGATTTTCTTTTTCAACCCCCTAAATGACAGCCAATGGGTGTCCACATAAATTTGTGGACATCAACTGTCTCACAATAAAGACAATCTTAGGAATTAAGGAATTCTCTCTATGGGAGGTCTTCTGGTAAAAGCTAGATGACCACTTGTTGGCATTGTCAGAGAGGGGGTATGGTATTAGCAGAGAGCGCACTGGAGTCAGGGAGTTTGAGTCCTGTTTCTGATGCTTACTTGGACAGATAGCTCATACCACAGCACATAACTCATTCGCTTGTTTTGAAGGCCAAATGATATAACATTTGTAAAGTGCTTTGCAAATTGTAAAGCTGCATATGAATTTCACTTATTATCTTTTATGATTTAGATAGTTAAACCTCTTTTGAGGGCTTTAATACAGTTAGAATTCTGACAAAAGAAAAAAAATATAGCTTGTATATCATGGATCCTTGGACATGTAAAATACGTTTCCAGGTTTTGGTAGGGATTTTGTAAGAAGGGGGAAAAGTAGAATAATTCTTCAAATTTTTCTACTTGAGACCCTTTTTTGCCTGATAAATGTTTACGTGACTCTGGGTATATAAGTACATAAAATAGGTATCCAAATCAAACATTTACTGATAATTATAATTAAGTATAATTTTTATGCATACCCACATTCCTTTATGAGACCCCCCCATGGGATTTCTAGCCACAGTTCAAAAATCAGTGTATTGTAGTGGATAGAGAACTGGCGCTGGAGTTAGAGAAACCTGGGTTCCGCTACTGCCTTTTATATATTTTTTCTTTGTTTTCTTTTTTTAAAAAAGCTTTTTATTTTCAAAATACATTCATAGGCGGTTTTTAACATTCACCCTTGCAAAATTTGTATTCCAAATTTTTTTTTCTCCTTCCCTTCCCCACACTCCTTTCCTTAGATAGCAACTAATCCAATATATGTTAAACTTGTGCAATTCTTCTGTATATATTTCCACAATTATCATGCTGACAAGAAAAATCAGATTAAAAAGGGGGAAAATGGGAAAAAAAAACCAAAATGCAAGCAAATAACTACAACAACAAAAAGAGTGAAAATACTATGTTGTGATCCAAACTCAGTCTCCACATCCTTCATGTAGTTACAGATGGCTCTGTCCATCAACCATTGGACCTGGCCTGAATCACTTCACTATTGAAAAGAGCCATGTGCATCAGAATTGAACATCAGATAATCTTGATGTTGCTCTGTACAATTATCTGGTTCTATTCACATTGCTTAGCATCAGTTCATGTAACTTTTTCCAGGTCTTTCTGAAACTATCCTGCTAATTGTTTCGTAAAGAACAGTAATATTCCATTACAAACATATACTGGATTATACACTGTAGACACGAAGACAAAAGAATCATTTATTGACCTTGAGGAGCTTATGACCTAGCTGTACATACAATATGTGTATGTATGGGTATATAAGTATATAAGATGACATATCTACATATCTATACATATACTTTGTATGGAGACAGAGTGGGGTGAATGGATAGATTTTATATATATTAAAAATACAATAATATATATGTATACATAAATATGTATCTATATGTGATATATATGTGTGTATATATCTTCATACACATATATAAAATCATTCTGAGATGATGGAAATAGCACTGGGTTAGGGTATATAAGGGAAGGATCAGGAAAGACTTTAAGTAGTATGATCTTGAGTTGAATCTCAAAGGAAGTTATGTATTTTGAGAGTAAGGAAAGCCTGCATTTCAGAAATTGGAGAGAGCCATTATGAAAACATGGCTATAGAAGGTGGGATGATGTATTTGGGTAACAATGAAAGGGTAGCATGGCTGAACAGCAGAGAGTATGAAGAAAAGCGAAGGGGAGCAGATCAAGGCTGGAAAGGTAGTTTGCTGCCTGGTAGTAAAAGTCTTTAAATGTTAGAAGAGGAAATGTCTGTGATCCTTAAGGCAATCAGAAGCCCCCAGAGTTCATTAAACAGAGGAGAAACATGGTTTGACCTATACTCTAGGAAAGACACTTTGTTAGCTAATGGATCTTCTTATTGGGATTTTTAAATATTATTACTGTGCTTTTTAATTTATTTTTTATTTGCAAAACATGTGCATGGTTTTTATAACCTAAGCAACTCAAAGGCTATCAGTTGCAAAGAAAGTGCTGATCTGCATTGGTGCTCTCTAGCCAAATGCAGTTCCAGAAGTTGTTGTTTATCCTTTGATCTCTAAGAGGATCATGAGAAGTCAGGACATGCAAGTGAATTGAAGTTAAATGAGGGAGAGCTGCAGCAAGGTTCCCTGCCTCACTTTCCATCCAGAGCCATCTGGGTGCAGTGGCCAGATATAGATCAGGACGACAAGAGATGGCCCTGGAAACCTCGGCCCATGTCTGAATGAAAACAAGATTCATAAACTGTTAGAGTTGAAAGTGACCTTAGAACAGAAGAAGCCAGAGTTGAAATGGTCCTTAGAGACTATGGAGTTCAGTCCCATATTGTACCAAAGTAGAAACTGAGCCCCAGAGACTTCTAACCAGATTTTTTTTAAAAAAGCATCAGTTTAATTTCTAACAAAAAAAAATTCATTTTTTTTCATAAACCACAAATCCTACTTCCATGCTAAAATTTGCTTAGAGACCACAACACTGACATATCTCTCTGCAGGAAATCCAAATTGTGACCTTTCTCATACTCAGAAGAATATTTTGCATTTTTCTAGTCATTTATCCAGGGATCTCCCAGCACTCTCTAAATATGAGCTGTTTTGTCCATATATCTCTCTCCTCATCCTACCAAGGTAGAAAATTGCAGTATCCAGAGCTGGAAGGAGCCTTAGGGATTATCCAGTCCAGTCTTCTAATATTACAGACTGAAGCCCTGAGAAGAGATTTGTCTGGAATCATACAGATAGCAAGTTACAGAGTTAGGCTGTAAACCCAGGACTCCAAACCTATTTCACTTTACCAACTTAAAGACAAACAAGTAATAAAGTGCCCTATGTGATGAGAGTGCTATTTGTGTAGAGTCATGAAGGAGGGGGCCAAGACTTTGGGACAAAATGGCTCTACTTAACTTCAGTCAAATGAGAGGAGGTCCATTCCTGAAGTTACAAGGTAGGAGTGAGAACACACGACTTTTCCTTGCTGAGGAGTGTGATCCTGGCATCTGGAAGACTTTGGCAGCCTTTGTCTCTGACAGGTCCTGTGCCTGTGGTCCCAAGTAGGGTCTTGGCTTTGGACAGTGCATTTGGTGACTAGCCCTTAATGAGGAGGAGCTCATTGGACAGTTGGCCATCACTAGATAAATTATTTCAATCGCATCATCTCACAAAGACCAGATCCTGAGAAATGGAGGGATTGTGATCACTTGTCATGGGGCATATGGGGAGAGTCAGATCTTGAATCCAGATCTCCTGACATTAAGCTCAAGGATCTTTCCATGGCACTATTCAGCCTTACAGCGTGCTACATACATATAAATACATTTTAAAAAGCATGGCAAATAAAATGAAATAGGAGGGTAGGCTGTGGAACTTGGATCCAGTTGGTCCTGGTTGACTCCAGACAAAAAATGTTGCAAGTTGGATATGAAGAATTCATTTCAATCTGAGGAAAATTTGCTAAATTATTATCTTTCCAAAAGGCCAAACTGTCTAGTATGGCCTGGAGTCCTTAGAATAGATACAGGAATGAAATCCTTCATTGTATGGAATGGAATTGGCTTCCTCTGGAGGGAGCACCTAAGGAATTCTCCATCATTAGAAGGCTTCTAGTGGTTAGCATTGATATGGCACTTTGAGGTTTTCAAAGTACTTTATGTGTTATCTCATTTAATCCTTGCAATCATCCTATGAATTAGGCACCATTGCTCCCATTTTATAGATGAGAATACTGAATCTCAGAGAGCTATATGCGTTGCCCAGGTATACACAATTAACAAATATCTAAGGTAGGATTAGAATCCAATTCTTCCTAATTCCAAGTACAGTGTTCTAACCATCACAGAATAAAATGCTATTAGATCCTTTATTAGAGATTTAATTCAGCAAATACTTATTAGATGCCTACTAATGTACAAGGTTTTGTTCTGGGTAATGTAGATGTGAGAACAAAAATGAAAGTCCTTATCTTCAAGGACCTTATATTCATCTAGGGTGTGTGTGTGTGTGTGTGTGTGTGTGTGTGTGTGTGTGTGTGTGTGTGTGTAACATATGCTATGCAAACACTGCTTACATTATACTGAAAAGTATCAAATAAAATTAATGAGAGAAATAGAATTAAAATCTGCATATAGGTAAAAGTCAGACAAAACTTGCTAGGGAAGGTTACAGATTCAGAAAGATAGAAATAAAGAAAATGTGTCCCAGTTATGGAAGCTGATGTGTACCTGTGCATGGAGGTAAGCTATAGATTGTTGCATGCAGGCAACAACAATTAGCCTAGCTTTTTCTGGATCAAAGTGTGGAGTAATGATTTAAGGGCAGGTAAGAACAAGACTGGTGGATCTTAAATGTCAAGTTAAAGAATTTCTATTTTATCCTAAAGGCAAGAGAGAGTTATAAATAGTTTTAGAGTAGATGAGTCTACTGTCATATCTTGATTGTAGAAAAATTTTTTGACAGCTATATGGAATACAGATTGGAAAGGGGAGGAACTAGAAACTAAGAGATTATTTAGAACCATACTATAGGTAAAATGTAATAAAGACTTGAATACTAGGGTAGTGGTCATGTTACTGGAGAAAATGGAACTGAAGCTCTTAGGTTTACCAAAGTGGAAAGGATTCAAATGGTGGCTCTGGAGATATACATCTATCACCTAAGGGCCAACCTAGCTCAAATTTATCATCTTGAGCTTGATCCACTGCATTGGCCACAGTAATTTGTGAAGAGTATCTTCTAAGGTATGGAAACCTTTTGCATCCATGAAGTAATGAAATCATAGGTTTCTTCTAAGTTTTAGAGTATATAAGTACATGTCTTAACCCTTGTGATAGAATATAAACTTTTCACAAGTACTATAAATGTCACATTTCATCTTTGTGCCCCACTCCTCTACCTCTATCCAGTACCAGCTAGAGTAGCCTTTATGCATTAGGCATCTAAAATAAATTTATTGAATTAACATGAATATTTCATTCTTTTACTGTTCCAATACAATGTAAAAAAGGCTTCACAGATTCAGAAACTCTTGGAGCTAAAAGGAAGCTCAGTATATAAATTACTAGAAAATGGAATATAGTATGTCCATATTTGAAGAGCATCCTTAGAATATAGAACATTCACCAGGGCCCTTAGAATATAATGAATGTTGGGTGGATTGTTCCATTCATTGTATTTGTATGATTTAAAATGATTGATTGTTTGGTTGTAAGTGACCTTAGACTGAGGCTTAGAATATTAGATCAAAAAGGGTCATTAATAGAATGTGGAATGTTAGAAATTAAAGGGATCTTTGACAAGAGACATCTAGTCCAAGTTCTCAAAATAATGTTTTAAAATATATAAAAGACATTTTAATGTCTTTAATGTCTAAATATAATTTAATTTAAAAAGGAAACCAATTACATTGAAATAAAGATGCAATTTTTCCCATCTAAATTGATGGACTTCCTGAAATCTCTTCACACATCCATTGGTTTGTGGATTCTAGGTAAGAGCCCCTGATCTAATCTAAACTTTTCATTTAGTAGAGGGGGAAATAGGTTCAGAGATCAGTTGGTACCTACTTATTCCTATCTAACACTTTTCTATTAAATCATAACTTGCCTTATTCTTTTCTTCCATTTTGATTCTTTTTCTATTGATATTCTGTGGATATTGATATTTCTACTGCTATTGCTATTTTATTGATATGGATACCTATTATTATTTGAAGCTGATAAATAGGGAGATTGAATAACAATTTCATTGTTACAATCCTTATTTTTCAGCTTTGGCATGATTCATGATGGAGAAGGGAATCCATGCAGAAAGGCTGAAGGCAACATCATGTCACCCACTCTAACTGGGAACAATGGGGTGTTCTCTTGGTCCTCTTGCAGTAGGCAATATCTCACCAAGTTCCTCAGGTATGGAAACCAAGGAGACTAATAGAATTCTTCTTTGGGTAGTGTTGCAAGTAGTGACAAATAAAGTGGAGGCTTATGTTCATGTCCCCATTTGTCAATGACTTCCTCAGTCTCATGATATAGATGAGTAGATGCCAATTCTGAGTCTCAGTTTTGGGTTCAGTGGCTCATCAAATATTATCTCCAATATATAGATAAGGGAACAGAGGCTCAGGAGAGGCTAAGTGATTTGACCATGGCTACACAATGACGCAGGGACAAAGCCAATATACAAACCTAGATCTGACTCTAGATCAGCACTCACCCCTATATAGCACAGTACATCTTGGATAGATACATTCTTTTGGTTTGTTGCAGAGAACTGCTTCATTTTTAATTGTTACTACCTGATTTTCTTCTCACAACTCCCTGCCCCTAATACAAAAAAAGCATTAATTGAGTCAATTCTGTCAAACAGAGTAGGAAAAAGTGAAAACTAACAACTGAAATGATCATTTAACTAAATAGATCATCTGCCTTCTTGGTCATCATTTCAAAAAAGATAGGCCTCTAAACCTGCCTACATTTTGCTTTGGAGGATTCTTTGCATACAGAAGTGGGTAGAAACACTGTGAAGAGTCAAAACTGTGATTTTTAACCCTGCCTAGTTTTGCATTAGAGGGTTCTCTGAAGACAAAAATGAATAGAAATAATATATAAAGAGGCCAGCATCTGTGATTTTCTCAGATTTCCTGGTATGAAAATTCCTTCCACCAACATAGGCAACCCAATTATGATTTAGTAGATAATCTTTGGGAAATTGTCTGAGACACTCTGAGTCACACAGATACATCAGAAATCAAATTGGAACCTTAGTTTTCCTAATGCCAAACCCAACTCTCTAAGCACCATAACATGCTGCCTCATCAGTAAGGATGAGACCTCAAATCATTGAGCTGAATCCAAACCCTAGAATCATAATTAAAAGCAAGTAAGAGCCTAATCACAAGAGACACATTGTCATTTAGATCAATTATTATTATTGAAATTTCTTAACATGCTCATCCTTGCTAAAATCTTATGTTTAGGGAAAAAAAGACCTTTCAATTTTAGTAACCTATAGACATTCCAGTTCAACAGTTGTATTGCATTTTACAAGGAACTGGTGCAGATAAAAGTTCTTTGGAAAACATAAACACATTTATGGAGAGCCTGAGTGAGACTTGGTTCATCCTACAGTGATATTCATTCAGGTGTTCTGCTATTGGTTACTGATGTGATCATGGGCAAATCTCATCCTCAATTGTAACATAAGGTGTTGCACCAGACCACTGGCCTTAACAAACTCAAATAGAAGTGAATCTTACATTTTAATCTGGTTTGGACTTCCCTTGGGAGTTCTGCCAGACTCCACTGGAAATTTGACATCTCTCTACTAGACATTCCTTTTCAATCCTAAATCCTATGAATTGGACTCCATGCCTGGATAATTTCATATTTAATTTTCTAGTGCAAAGAATACTGCTAGCACTGAAATGTTCCCTTTCAGATTCTCCATTCACTTTAGGGGAAACACCAAAGTTCTAATATAGATTGAGAAACTCTGGTGCATTTTTTGTTGCCCTCCCACCACTGTAGCTTCGTTTTTCTGAGAGAGGGACCACTGAGAAAAAAGATAATGCAGTCATATAGCAAGAACCCAAATGAGATAACATTTTCCTTTGGGTTTCCACAGAATATCAAGGGACCTAAGGGAAGTCCTTAAACATATGAGAATTCTCAATGAAGAATTTGTGGAAGGACATGGGATGAGGGACACTCAGGATAAGAAGCAAAGTGGATGATATGCAATATCTATCTTTGGAAAGTATATTCAATAGATGAGATCTCATATGCTCTAAAATATTGAATTAACCATTGTTCAAATATATGAATAGAGTTTATGTGGGTTTTTTAAAAAAGTAAAAATCCCCAATTAGATGCAATAACTAATATACATCTGTTTTTCCTCCAGCACAGCCCAGGCCTCTTGCCTAGTTGATGAACCAAAGCAAACAGGACAGTATAAATACCCAGATACACTCCCAGGGCAGATCTATGATGCAGATGTTCAGTGCAAGTGGCAGTTTGGAGCAAAAGCCAAACTTTGCAGCCTCAGTTTTGTGAAGGTGCGTAAAGGGGGAATGAAAGTGCCCTTTCAAGATTTTATTATGATTCTAAAGGGGCTTGTTCATGATGTACCTTTCACAGACTGACAAAGATTGGGTGTTCTGAAGTCATTAGCACCTTGTATCTGGTGTAATAACGAACTGCCTGGTTCACTGTCCAGAATAAGTTGGTCTAATGGACCATCACGATCTTTCCTCTGGTAGAAGCTTTGACAAAATATGAAGCAGCAAAGAGAACATGAATTTATATCCCAAACCTGTCAGTTACTAGCTATGTGCTATTGGAATTCTCTTTATAATTCTGTCTCTCTCTTTTCTCTTTCTCTCTGTCTTTGTCTCTTTTTCTGTGTCTGTGTCTGTCTGTCTCTCTTTCCCTCTCTGTCTCTGTCTTTGTCTCTGTCTCTCCATCTGTCTGTCTGTCTCTCTTTCAGTTTGGTCTCTCTATCTCACCTAGACTAAAAGTTCAGGGAACATTTATGCGCCTGATCCCACCAAGGATTTTCTTTGAAAACCTTGACCTGCTCCATTTCTGACCTGTCCTAGTTTTGTGTCCCATTCTCAAACTTCCACCTCTTGAATGTGGACCATACAGATACCAGACTTATATATACACTTATTGAATTAGTCCACTCAGAACTACTGAGCTCCAGAGACCAAACAGCCTCAGCTTCCCTGGTAGCAGGGAACCACCTGGTAGGTATGATCCATCATGCTCAGCCAATTTATGATTCTTAATCTCATTTTTCATTTCTGGTAAAAAAAAATGAATGGATCTGACATTTGACAATAAATGGATTTTAGGCAAGTCAGTTCCCCTGTCTAAACTTCAATTTCCTTTTCTAAAGTGGGGATAATGATGTTTGTACTGCCAATTTTAAGCAGTAGAATGAGGAAAGCACTTCATGAACCCTAAGGCACTTTAGAAATAGGAACTATGGGGTTTTGTACTTTTGCTGTGTGGGCTTCTCATAGAAGCACAACACATGGTTCAGAGGGTGAGTATGAATTTACAAACTTTGGGGTACACAAGTGTCTTGTCATAGGTCTGATGATATCTCTACTTCTGTTTCTCAGTAAAATGCTATTAACAACACCTGCCTTGTTTAATTCATAGGGTTATTGTGAGGTTATCTGGGATGATAAATTTTTTATCTTTAAAAAAATTATTTAAAACTAAATACAAAATAAGAAAAAATAGAAAAAAGGCAGAAAAGGAAAACAAAACAAAGCAAAACATTGTCATGTGCCCAGCAGAATATCAGGGAGGATGCAAAATATATAATGATAAATTTTCATTTCAAGAAAGCTTATGTAATAATAGAAGAGATTATATTCATGACTATCCATCTTTTCTTTGCTTCCTTGTAGGTTATTCTTTTGTTCTTTGCTATGCACTTTTTACTTTATTCTTTACCTCCTTTTATCCCCTTTGCTTCCTGCAGCAGGCTACAATTAGGCACGGGCATATTTATACACACATACACATATGTAGTCCCATACACATATCTATATACACACACCTACATGCATATACTCATATGTATATATGTGCATTTACATATATGTAGACATTATGTAAAACTAATTAATATGGCTGACATACAATGTAGATTTCTCTCTTGATTGAATCTTTAAATTTGATTTTGTCTGAGATCAGTGATTACTAGCCCTCCTTTTTTTTTTCCAAAAAATTTTACTCTTGATCCTGGTTGTAGTGGTTGTGTATATTCCTTATCTCCTATCCCTGCTAACTCTTCTACTTTAATTCTATTCCTTAGTTTGTTTTGCTGTTACTTAACTTTCCCTCACCCGTGTATCCCTCCCATATCTTCTTCCCTCATCTTTTCCCCTCTCTTTACCCATTTCCCATTAATTAAATCTGCACACCCCTTATCCCACCTTATTCTATTCCCTCTCTACCTCCCCCTGCCACTTCTTTATTGATTTTGAAGAGTGCAATACCCTTCATGGTATGTGTGTGTGTGTGTGTGTGTGTGTGTGTGTGTGTGTGTGTGTGTGTATTGTCTCTTATTTAACCCTTCCCACTGGGAGTAGGTTTCAGAACTACAAGCTCTCCTCCCCCTCCAAAGCTCTGTGTTGGTTCTTCCTCTGCACTTCATTCGTATAACATAATTACTATTTTTATGTTTTCCTACATAGTTTCGCTTTTTAGAGGCAGATCATACACAGCTCTGTCCCAGTATTTCTTTTGAACTACCCAATTACTGATGTCAATCTTAAACATATGGTTTACATTTCCATGTAAAAAAAAACAAACAATTTGTCATTGTTGAGTTCCTTGAAATTAATCTTTAATGTTGGCTCATATGTTAAATTTTCTATTGAGTTCAGGTTTGGCTGAGACAAAGTTCTGAAAATCTGCAAGTTCATTTAATGTACATTTTTTGGTTTTGTTCAATATTATGATTAGTTTTTCTGGATGTGATATTTTTGGCTGCAGACCTAATTCTTTAAAGAGTGTATATATATATTATTCCAGGACCTACAGCCTTTTATTGTAGCTGCTGATAAATCTTGTCCAATTCTAATTATAGCTCCAGCATATTTGAATTTTTATTTCTTATAAAATTTTGTCTTTGATCTGAGGATTTAGACACTTAGTAATAATATTCCTATGTGTTTTCCCTGTAGGGTCTCTTTGAGGTGGTGATAGGTGGCTTTTTTTCTATTTTTTCTTTCCCCTCATGTTCTATTACTCCGGGCAAATTTTCTTTAATTATTTCTTGATTATTGTGTAAAGATTCTTTTTTTTTGGTCACAGCTTTCAGGTGGTCCAATTATTCTTGTTTTTTCTTCTTGATCTCCAGATCTATTGTTTTTCTTATAAGATATTTCACATTCTGTATTCTTTTTTTCATTCTTTATTTTTAAAATATTTTGTTATTTCTTGGAATCTTATAGCTTCACTGGCTTCTCCTTGCCCAATTATATTTTTCAAAGAATTATTTCCTTCTTTAAGACTCTGTATCTCCTTTTCTAGTTGGTTAACTTTTTTCCCCATAATCTTCTTGTTTCTATTGAATAGTTCTTATTTTTTAGTTTTTCCTCAATTTCATTTGATTTTTGAAGTCTTTTTTGAGTTTTGTAAATTCTTTCTGAGCAGGCAGCCATTTAATGTTACTCTTTGAGGTAAAGAGGTTTTTTTTTGTTTTGTTTTGTTTTTTTACTTTAGTGTCCTCCTCTGAAGATGAACCACATCTTCTCTGTTCCCATAGTAAGTTTCTATGATTGAGTTTTTTCTTCTTTGCCTTTTCATTTTTTTTAAAAAATGAGAATCATCAGTGTAAGCACTCTAATTCTGGGGTGAGGAGGATGGTGTCTTCCCTTTGACTTGGAACTCTGAACCGAAAGCTCTCCACTCCTGTAGCAGTGTCCCCACCCCACTGCTTCTGCACTCTGCAGGTACTGGTTCCTTCTGACCCAGGGCTACTTCTCTGCAGCACAGCCTTCCAAGAGGTGAAAGTAATATACATATTGAAAGATGTTCCTGGTTGCACCCTCTTAGGAATTGTGCTCTAGGTGCTTGCCTCCTTTGCCAACTAAGGGCCAATTTTGGATTAAATAATTTGCTCAAAAGCACACAACTGGGATCAGTGGAAGAACTGAGCTTCAAACCCAAGTATTCAGACTCTAAATCTAGCACTCTTTACCATGACAAAGTTGCCAACTCAAAATTTTACCAGTTGCTTATTTCTTTCAGTTTGATGAATTGTATCAATTGGAACATGAGGTTCCCCTTGTGCATCCTGAATCCTTCTCATATACCTACAAATATGCTCAATCCTCTCTCTTCATTTATCCAAGGTCTCTCCTTAACTTTTTTGCTCCATCCATCTATTGTCCAATATCTGACTTTCTCTTCACTACTAAATCTCTTGAAAAATTGTTCATACTCGCTGCTTCCACTTCTTCACTACTACCTACTCACTCTTCAATCTCTTGCAGTTTAATTTTTGTCACCTAGTGTTCTATTGAAAACGTTTTCTCTGTAAATCATCAGTTAACTTCCTCATAAAAGTCTTTTTTCAAGCTTCATTATTTTTGGTCTTTTCAAAGCTTTTGGTATTGCTACATATCTGCTTTTTTTCTATGTTCTATCTTCTATTAACTTCAGAAATACCACACCTTTCTTACTACTTTTTATGAGTCTTCATTTTGGTGAAGTTAAAAGGATACAAAATTTGGAATCAAAGGACTTTGAATCTCATCTCCTAACATTTATTACCTGTGTGATACTGGGCAAACTATTTCATGCCTCTCTGCCGCAACTTCCTTATTTATAATAATGAAGAAGTTAGATTAGATGATCCTTAAGGTTCCTTCTAATTTTAGCTCTATGATCCCATTATTATTATTATTATTTTATAAAATAAACTTTTGTTGATATCTTTTGTTTTTACATTACCAAAATTTCTTCCAATATCCATTCCCCTCTTCCCTCTTAAAAAGCCAGCTCTTATAACAGGTACTATTTTTTAAAGGAAAAAAAAGAGAAAAAAGAACAAAAAGCAGAAAAAAAACAATCACTGTACTGAAAAGTCTGAAAATATATGTAGTATATCACATTTGTGGTATTTACCTCTGGAAAGGAGTGTGTTGGGAGTGTTTGTTCATGTCACTTTGGAGCCATGTTTTTTGTTATAATTTTGCAACATTCACTTTTTATTATTTTGTGATTACCCTTTCCTTTCTCTTTCCATTATACTAGTGTGAGTATTATTTCCAATGCTGCAAATTCAATTCACCTAATTTTCACTTCAGCCAAAATAGATCTTGTCCATGTTCTCCTGTACAAAATCCCCATGGTGCACTGGAGGAATTCCTTTAGGTCTTTTTATATTCTGTGAATGCAATGTCGCACTTGGACTGTTATCATTATGATTGCTCAATATTGCCACATAAACAGTATTCTTTTCAAATATATTTCCTGAATGATATCCTTTATGACACTTCTTTCATACAAGTCATTGTGATATGTTCCAAAATACTTATCACTACCAAGCATCTGCTGATTGCCCTATGAATCAACTCTTAGTATGCCATGGTATTCCATAACTCATAGTCATACCACAGCACTAGAAAATTTCTGGTAATAAAAAGCTGGATTTTTGTTTGAGGTAGCTACTTGGGATAATTGAAATACTATCTCTGTTCTCTACATACAACCCAGCCCCTTCTTTCCTCTTGTTTAGTTCTGAACCCAAGTCATCATTCTCCTTTCTCAGGCAATCTCATTTCTTCACTCTCCCTCACTCCACATATCTGGTCAGTTGACAAATCTTTTTTCTACTTTTAGCCATCTCACATCTATTCAAACATTCACCATTCTTATTCAGTTCTCTCATCTCTCAGCTCAGAATACTGCAATTGCCTACTAATTAAATTACCTACCTCTTTTCCTTCCAATCCATCTTCCATACAGCAGCCATTGATTTTCCTTAAGGGCTAGGTTTGACCATGTAGCTTCCCTCCTGAAAAAAATTATTGTTTCTAAGACAAAATAGAATTTCCTCTGTTTGGCTTTTAAAGCCCTTTAAAACCTGACCCTAATAGATCTGTGCCACCTCTTTATAAATTAGTTTAATTCCTGAAAGAGGAAAAACTGTACTTTTTGTTGTTCTTCACATATGACCCTTCATTTCGTTTCTGTCTTTACACTGGCCATTCCCCATTTAATGCACCTCTTTCTCAACTCCACTTCCTAAATTCCTTTACTTTCTTCAAGCCTAAAGCATGACCTCCTACATGAAACATTTTTTGATCCTTCATGACTCTTGGTATCCTTCCTTCCTAAATGACCTTATTTTTATATGTTCTTTATATTATTATTTATGTATGTGTTGTATACCCTGATAAAATTCTGACTTGAGCAGAGACTATTTAATGTTTGTTTTTATATCCCTAGCACTTATCATACTTATTAGTACTTCTTAAGCTTTGTTTTATATGGATTACCAGAGTATCAATGAGCAAAGCTGTCACTTTGTTTTTCCTTGATCAAAGATTCTTATGTGATCTTGATGAATGGGAGTTTCTGGTTGGAAAAGATCCTTGACTGTACTGTCAAACATTTCTGTAATTTAAAAAAAGGCACATTTAGAATGCATATTCTTTAAATCTCTTACTTGCTTCACTGACTGAAGAAGTATTTTGCTAAAGAAGATTGTAAAAACCTGCTTTGTCTTATATTTTCATCAAGGGTATCCAGCATGTGTGTAGGTCCTTCTAATAAAAATGTTATATAATTTAGAAAGTACTTATGTGAGTCAGTAGTCATTAATCCACAATAAATTTATTCAGTAGCTTGGGAGGAAGGGAGAATAATACTTTCCATGATTTTTTCTCTTTTGTTTTATATCTTTACCTCTTTCAGATATCTTGAAAATTGACTTTTCAGTTCTTTCAAAATCGTGTCACCTCCAGCACATATTTCTTCAGTGTACACTTAATTTGTTGCCCTTTTTGGATTTATATTCTTTAGTGCTATTTCTACTTTCTTATTTAGTATAAGGGCAAGTCCAAATGTGGTGGTTCTACTTCTTATCAAGGATAAAAATAGTTGGTTATAGAAATGTTGACAAATCTGTTATGTTTTTCATGTTTGTTGTCTTTCCATTTAAATTTATATGTGCTCTTTATATGATTTTGCTTGGGTTTTTGGTATGATAGGATCATGTTTAGCTTCCTGAAGGATATTTTTCTTTTTACTGCTCTTTTGTGAATTATTCATTTTGGTGATCTTCTATTCTCCTCTCTCTCAATGATAGTCTCACTTTGTTCTTCATGTATGATGTTCTTTTATACCATGCTTTCAGGATAAACTGAATTTTTAAATCACATATTTTAAATCTTCAAAGATGAACATATTAGTTTTTTATTATTATTAATACTTTTTATTTGCAAAACATATGTATGGGTAATTCTTCAACATTAACCCTTACAAAGCTTTCTGTTACAAATTTTTCCCCCCTACTCCCCACCTCTCCCCTAGATGACAGGATATCCACTACATGTTAATTATGTTAAAAAACTTGACAAATCGAATATATGTATACATATTTCCACACATCATTTTTGTGCAGGAAAAATCGTATCTACAAGAAAGAATAATCAGAGAAAGGAAACACAATGCAAGCAAACATCAATCGAGAGTATGAGAATGTTATGTTGTGGTCCACATTTCACACCCCTCTCTCTGGGTGCATATGGCTTTCTTCACTGAACAATTGAACTGGTTTGGAAGCATTTCATTGTTGAAGAGAGCCATGTCCAAGATGAACATATTAGTGTAACAGAAATCCTGAAACACAAAATCAGAATAATCTTGGAATCTTGACATCATTACTTATTAGTTGTGTGATTCTGAATATATGACTGAATATGCAGCTTCTCTGAATGCCACTTTCTCTATCTGTAAAATGACCAGTGAATTCCCTTCTAGCGGTAATCTATGATTTTTGTAATATTCATATACCAGGGTGGTCAACTCTAAGCCACTGTGCTTTAGATACAAAGCCATGAGAAAATGGATACCATTACATGGTATCATTTAATTAGGCAACATTAGGATAGATTTTATTTCATAGCTTCATCATCACTTAACTCATGGGACAATGGGACACTTAACAATGGGACAAAGTAGAAATATGAGAGTGACATAGTAGAAATGTGAGACCTGACCCAGCTCAACATAGAGACACCACCCACATATGATCAATAGTATGAATGTCACTGAAGCTTATTCCCAGTCTTTATGAATCTCCCTCTTTCATTCATACCAATAATTCTTACCAAATACTCCACATTAAGGTATTGCCTTTATTGTTGCCCCAGTTCTATATTGCGAAATAACAGGCAGTTTCCTTATCCATCCCACCCAACAACAGCAGTTAACCTTCTGTGCAGTAGAAATGAGTGGTAGCCATTCATGGCTGTGACTTAATAGGAAATGCATGTCCAGGTTTGGCTAGCCATCCACACTCCATTTAAAGAATTCACGGTGGGTACTTTCACTCCCAGAGGGGGGAAATTGTGAGAAAACTTTTATATTATTATATTAGCTTCAATCTGTTTCCTTGATCTATCTGGTGTCTGGCTTTTGTAACCTTTGCTTGGTCTTAGATTATTTCTTCTTCCTCCTCACTTGAATTTCACAGCTCCCTATAGATGGACTTCTTGGCTGAGTCTTTCACAAATAAGCTGGTAATCAACCTTTGCCTCTTAGTTCAACCTGCCTTCATTGACTCTGACCCTTCACTAACTCAGAGAGCATTGTTGCAGATGGTCCCACCTTATCTGGTCTTAGCTGCTTTGGCAATATGCCAATCCAGTTCACCCTGCCAATGGGGATGAGGGCAATAGGACCTGGATGATTTTTAAACTGTTTAGTAAAAAATGTTTTCTTACATTAATAAGGTATTTGCTATTATAACTTAGTAACTCTGAGTGTGTCTCCCTATTTTCTATCCCTAATGATTTTTTTAACAAATGAGTCCTTTAAAAACTTCATCAAAGTTCTTCCAGAATTGCAGCCTCAATTAAATATTAAAACACAACATAAAACAAACAACAACAAAAACCAAGTAGAGTTGCAGAAAGAGTATTAACATGTGTATCAAGAGATACAGTGCTTCTAATTGCTTCAGTCTGGTTATGTAACTTTAGGATAGTCATTTTCCCTTCAATGGCTTTAATTTCCTCATCTGTGAAGTGAGTTTGGAACAGATTTTTAAAAAGTCTAAGGATCTTTCCAAAACATTCTATATTTTAAGGTCCTGTTTTAAGGTCCTTTCAAACTTATGTTCTTGGATCTTTATATCTTCCCTAAAGATGACATATCTGATGTTTGCTTATTTTAACTTTTTGAAATTGAGAATTAAAATTAATTCTTTGTATTTTGATAGTTTGTTGATTTCATCAGCAATAATGTGTTATTCTAGATGGAGCGCTGAATTTGGTGTTGGGAAGTCTTGAATTTGAATCCTACCTCAAGCACTTACTGATTGTATGATTCTGGACAAGTCATTAACTTTGCCAACTTTAGTTTCCTCATCTATAAAATGGGGATGATAATAGTATATACCTCATGGGGTAGTTTCAAAGATCAAATCTGATAATATGTGTTAAATATTTTTCAGATCTTAAAGTATTATATAATTAGCCTCTCTTCACCACAGTAGATCACAACCCATCCTTATTCTCTCATTCTGTAGGATCCTAGTCCATGTGATAACATTAATCCTCCCTAGAGTATTTGTCTCAAACTTTGGAGATGTTTTTCTGGATTTTTTTCTTCTTTCAGTATTTCATGAGTTTCAGTAAAATACAGTCCTCTTGGCAGAGTAGAGAGAGGGTTGTCCTTGGAGGCAGACAACCGAGGCTCAAGTCATAGGCAAGTCCTTTGCTTCTCAGCATCCCTGGACACCTATGAAATAGCATCAATTACAGACAAATTATACATCTGTAATGGTGGAAAGAGATTTCACATATGTTTACCAGGTCAATAGATCTGAATCAAACAAAAATCGGTTTAATACTTGACTCATCCATGTGTTATCTGTGTTGTTGTTACATGACCAGACCACTTCCTTTCTAGTTGTAGGTGCCCTCGGTGATATATTTTATCTGATGCTACAAAATATTGTTGGGCTTATGGGGCATTCCATGTACTCACTATGTGACTTTCCTCTGCCTTTTGGATCATACACAGTTTTATCCTTCTGAGATCGTGATATTTGAAATTTGGCAACCTCACTGAGAGAATACTTGCTACTTTTTGTCTCAGGGAGCAAGTTGATAGTTTTTGAGAGCATTGCTCATTTTCTCACTATCTCCAGGGTCCAGAAAAGTGAGATTTTTCTGTTTAGCTTTGAAATCCCTTCACAACCTGGTTCCTTGTGACCTTCCAGTCTTTTCACACTTCTCTTTTCCACACACTACAACCCAGTGACATTCTTCTATTGCTCTTTCTAGTTGGTATTCAGTCTTTTCCCCAGCTGTCTACATGCCCACACTTTCTCCCTCCTTCACCTCTGCCTTTTGCCTTCCTTGACTTCTTTCAAGATTCTTCTCACATCCTGTCTTCTGAAAGTCTCTTCTGACACTTCAGCCCCCTCCACTTCCCTGCCATGGCTGGTACCTCTGAGATTTCCTCCCATTATACTGTGTAAAGCTTGTGGTTATGGACATGTTTCTCTTTTTAGAATGTGAGCACCTTAAGGACAGGGGCCAGGGGTTTTTTGGTTGTTCTTTTTTTTTCTTTGTCTTCCCCATATTTAGCTCTGGGCTTGCTATGTAGAGGGTGCTTAATAAATAGTTGTTTTTGTTGTTTTTGACAAGTGTTCTTTTCCAAGCTCCTGATACCTGCTGTCTCTATGGTTTTCCTTGGTCAAAAGTACCTCTGGAAAATGAGTCAGTAGTTCAAAGTACTTTTGTTTATATGGGTTATTTATTGTTCAATTGTTTCTAGTCATGTTTGACTCTTCCTGACCCCATTTGGGATCTCTTTGACAAAGATATTAGAGTGCTTTGTCCCTTTCCCTCCTCAGATGAGGAAACAGGTAGACAAGGGTAAGTGCCTTGGCCAGGATCACATAGCTAGTAAGTGACTGAGTCCAGATTTGAACTCTGGAAGATGAGTTATTCTGACTCCTGGACTGGCACTCTATGCACTATGGCCCCATCTAGCTGTCCCTTCGGTGTCTATTGCCTGAGAAATTAAATTTTTTTAGTATTATTGTGAAAGTGGTTTTGACTTGTTAGATCCCTTTAATGCATTTTGGGAACCTCCAGGGGCTCTGGAGCCATTCCTTTTGAACTGCCAGTGTGTAAGACATACTGGATACCTTGTCACTTTTGTGTAACTGTTCTTTGCTTTCCTTTTCAGGATATTTGCAAATCACTTTGGTGCCATCGAATGGGCCACAGGTGTGAGACAAAATTCATGCCAGCAGCAGAAGGCACCATTTGTGGTCTGAGTAAGGTAAAGTGCATGATTTTTAGTCTTGTGTTTCATTTTTGTCTTTGTATTCCCAGTGCCTGGCACAGTGTCTGGTATAGCATGGTTGCTTAATAAATGCTTATTGGTTGCTTAATTCAACAGAGGACTGACTTAAACAGATAAGTGGCCTGTTGTGATGCAATGGATCAAGCTCTGGGCTTAGAATCAGAAAGACTATTTATTATTGAAGTATTGGAAAGAACACTGACTTAGAATGGGAGGTTGTGGATTCAACTAAGTCCAGCAATATTTACTAGCTGTGGAACTTTATTCAAGTCACTTAATATCTGTTTCCTCAACTATAAAATAGGGATAATACTTAGTTTGTGACCTTGAAGGCCTCTTGGATTTTCACTGGCTATTCCCATGCTCTTCCCTCTCATTTCTGCTTCCTGATTCCCTTAGCTTCTTTCCCAGTGAACTCAAATGTCAGATGTAATGGTTTTTTTTTTCCTGTTCTCTTCATTACTAGTGTCTTCCCTCTGAGATTATTTCTCATTGACTCTCTATATATCTTATACATGCATAATCACTTGTATACTATCTCCCTTCATTAGACTATAAGCTTCTTGAAATCAAGGACATTATTCAGCATGGTATCTGGCGAATACTAAGGAGTTAACTATAATAAATCTTTGACTGACTGGCTTGCCTGAAACCTTAGAAGGCAAAATATAAGAATGACTCTGAACCCCAAGTCTTCTCTGATTCCTACAAGGGGAAAGGCCCGCTGAGTTCCTGCTCAGTGTAAACCCATCTCGGCTAATTTCTGTCAGGAAAAGACCCACTGAGTCATGCTCAGTGATAACTAATTTTTGCTAATAATCTCCCCTTTTGGAACTGTTCAGATAAGAAAGCTACTTCTCTGAGGCTATAATAAACCCATTTTGCCACAAACCTCTCGCCTCATTTCTTGGGGTTCGTGAATTCTTCCACAAAGCCCGTGACTGGCCAAAAGGGAGTCCCCTCTCCTCTTTTCTCATACCTCATCAAAAGCATCAGTGGAAGAGTTCAAGTTCCAAGATAGAGTATCTCAAAATTATATATATTTTTTACTAGGAAACTAAAGCCCAGAATCCTCATGGAGTTGGAAGGACTAGCTTTGAGTATTGACTCTGTCACTTGTGAGTTATTTGATTTTGGGCAAATGATTTGCTTTTCTGAGCCTGTTTGTAAGATTGAAATAATAATCATGACTTATAGGAATCTCCTTTACAAAATCAACCTCCTGGAAATGACCATCTAGCTTCTATTTGAATAATTACAGTGAAGGCCTATCCATGATATTGAGATTTCTCTGACTGTAGCTGTTCATATGGAATTTAGATTACCACTTCTTTAGGACTGATTTTGTAAAAAAGATTCTAACTCCAAGTCTGGGTAAGATTCTGGATTTCCATCCAATTTTTCTCTTAATAACTATCCTAATTAAGATGATAGAATCACAGAGCTGAAAGGGACCTAGAGTTGGATTAAATTTTTTCTGTAACATCCCAGAAGTCTGAAATCCTCCCCTATGAAACTAATATTTTCTCTTTCATTCTTAGCAGAGAATGCAAAGCATGGTCAATTGGTAGATAAAGTAATACTGCACATAATACTTTAGATGCTAATATTAAATAAATACTAATTTTAAAATAATATTGTAGATAAAATAATGTTCCTAGATTTTATCAAAATATTTAGTGAATTTGGGGCAGCTAGGTGGTGCAGTGGATAGAGCACCATCCCTGAAGTCAGGACGACCTGAGTTCAAATCTGGTCTCAGACACTTAACACTTCCTAGCTGTGTGACCCTGGGCAAGTCACTTAACCCCAATTGCCTCAGCAAAAAGGAGAGAAAAAAAAATTAGTGAATTTAAAAGTTTTTCATGATATTTTTTAGAATAGATGGAAAGATAGGATAGATATCATATACTCTGAATGTTTGGACCCAAAAAGTAGATATTTCCTGGTTTGATATTGGAATCAAATTTCCAGAAGCATTCCCAACAGTAGACCCTATGCTAGAAAAAGAATGATTGGAATGTTTATCAGATTTCTAGATAACAGACATCTTAAAGAAATAGCCACAACATTGGACAATCAGACATTTTGAATGATTTTAATATCAAACTGAATAATCAGACTGAATCAAAGAAAATGAAATGTAATAGGGATAAATGTAAAGTATTATACTTGGGTTCAAAAAATAAACTAAAGATGAAGGAAGTATAATTAGATAGTGTTTTTTTAATTTGGGAGTTTGAGGGGATATAAGCTAAATATGGTGGCCAAGAATGACAATGTTGTCTTAAACTACATTGAAAGGCATTGTGTCCCAGCATGGAGTGATGATAGTCCTGGTGTACTCCATACTTGGAGTTTTCTTCATCATATTTTGTACAGGACTTAAGTAAGTTAGAGAAAACTTAGGCAAGAGGTGATAGTTGTCTTAAATATTTGAAGAGCTGTCACATGGAAGAGGAATTAGATTTGTTTTATTTGGCTCTGATGTGCAGAACTAGAATTATGCATGAAAGTTCAAAGAAACAAATTTAGGCTTAATATAAAAAAGGAAGGAAGGCATAGTGTGCTGAGCATTTTACACATATTTTCTCACTTGTCCTCATAATAGCCCTGGGACATAGGCATTGTTATTGTTTTGATTGTGCCGTTGAAGAAACTGAGGTACAAGTTAAGTAACTTACCTGAGGTCACACAGCTAATAAATGTCTGAGGCTGGATTTACACTCAGGTCTTCCTGACTCCAGACCTAAGACTCTTTCTATTGTATCACGTAGGTACTTCTAAGAGACAGTATCCTTAAGTTTTGGATATTCAGAAGTGGAATGGAATAGAGGAAATGAGTTCCTAATGCTCAAGAGAGGTCTTAGAAGAAAGTCTGCATGACCAGTTGTTGGGTATAATGGATAGAGCATTTTTGTAGTCTAGGTAGCTTCTTAAACCCCTTATAATTCTTTTATTCTCATAATACAATTCTTCAGAAAAGTTTTCCTAAACACACCTAATCTCCAGATTTTAATGTAATCCCCAAATCCATTTCCCCTTTTTTAATTCTGCCTTTTATGGCCTATTTGAAAGGGCTCTAAATTTGGTCTCAGAGAATATGGATTAGAATTCTGGTCTTGCAGTTTACTATAGAAATGACATTGGGGAAGTCTTGTCTCCATGCTATCTATGTCTTGATTTCTTAATCCATAAAATGAGGGATTTGAACTAAATGGTGTCCAAGGTCTCTTCCAGATCTAAATACATCTTTACCTTTCTATCTTTTAGATATATTTATCCCGGTGAGGAATCTCCTTATTAGGAAATGAAAATATTCACCTCTGGAGTTCATTTGTTTCTTGTAGTTTTATATCCATTTCTGTTGATTTTCATGTCTGATACTTGTGTTTTGGAGGGGAGCCTGAGTCATGAAAGTAGAGTGTAAGCTTTGGCAGTGTCGTTCCAGAGCAAAATGGGTTTAGTAATGAACTATGTGTCAGTTGTCTGAATCCTAGCTAACTGCATGTAGCAAGATTCATCAGCTGAGGGTTGATCATCAGGACTGAATGATTTTGAATATCACCATTCCAAAAGAGCATCTGCTAGGGCATGGAGAAATTAGGGTCTGTTTTGGTGTAGGGAATAGGCTCATTGAAGAAAATGATGGATGTCTGAAGAGAGAACTATTGTTGCTTTTAATATCATTATATTGTTAGCCAAAGATTAGTTTGGCTGATGACCCTAATGCAGACAGGCCACTCTTACTTGCCTTCTTCTCTTCTTCTTCCCATTTTCCATTTACATGGTCACCCCATGCTCTGGACATAGAATTACAACCAAGCAGAAGCTAGTGCCTAAGAGACTAGGAATAAGTCCGTTTTTCTTCATCCTACTCAAATCCCTTCTGGATGATTGGATTTTAGTCTCAGATTTGGGGAGGTTCCTTGACATCACAAAGATAAATCAAAGGTGCCTATTCCAGACAAGAGAAACTCACTGGGAACAAGATTGATGCCTTTACCTTTTTGGAGGGTGGTCACATGAAAGATGGTCTTTTGCTTGACAACAAAAATTCTGATAATGACAACAGCAACAAGAAGCATTTATTGACCACTTGCTTTGTGCCAAGCACAGGTACAAAGAAAGGCAAAAACATGTTTTCTGCTCTCAGGAAGTTCACATTCTCATGGGGAAGACAATGTATAAACAGCTACAAATATCCAAAGTGTGATATATATATCTATATACACATAAATATATATATATATACATACACACACACATACACACACATATATACATATGTATATATATATATATATATATATATGTAAATTATACAGGGTAAATTAGAGATCATCTCAGAGGGAAAGCACTCAGAGATTAGAGGGCCTCCATGGCCCCTTACAGCTCTAGGTCTTTGAAGTTCCAGAGAGGAATAGATCAGCTTGATCTAGGGAAAACCTTCCTGAACAATCCAGAAATTGAACGGGCTGTCTAGCAAGCTCACCATTCCTGGAGACCTTCAAGTGAAGATTGGATATGACATATTAGAAGTGCCATAGAAGGGAATCTTTATGCAGGGATTGATTAGGCTAAATGACACCTGAAACTCCAATCGGCTCTGAGATCTCGTGATTTTGTTTCATGAAGATTCTGAAATGGCAGTTGCACTTTGGGTAAAACTAAAAGCCAAAAAATTAATTAACATATGGCAAGAATTGGAAGAGAAGAAGCAGGATCTTAGTGTTGACAACATGTATTGGCAACCAGCTCCAGGCTAAACAATGATGAAGCCAAAGTTATCATAAGGGAAAAACAAGTGTTTGACAGTCCCCACTCCCCATAATTCTGTAACTGAACCTTCTTCCCCCTCTCCCTTCCACCCCCTAATCATCAAAATCTGGCCCATCCCAGACCTCCGCCTGCAGAATCTGATCACAAGGTTTTAAGAGAAGGGAATTGTGCTAAGTCATGCAGAAATCTCACATAATAAAAATGTCTAAGACAGTGTTCCCTAATGATAATAGAACTCTAGAGATAGAGGAAGAAAAGAAGAATAACTATAACATTAATAATGCATGTTTTTATAGTGTCTTAGTCTTGCAAAGTGCTTTCCTCACAACCACTTTATAACTGAAGCAGTGCAAGGATTATTATTGCCATTGCAGACAAGGAAACTGAGACCAAGAGAACAGAAATGCCTTGCCATGATCCCCATTGAGATAGTGTCAGAACTGGGATTTGAACACAGGTAGCCTAATTTGGAGAATTGTGGAATTGAAGAGCCTCTGGAAGACAATCTGGTAACAGTGGAAAAACTAGTCCATACCAGGGGTCCTGAGACCTATGTCTGGCTTGAGCTCTGCCACTAATTTAGTATATGACCTTGGGTAATCAATCTGCTTCACCTCTTGTGCAAAAACAATCCAGAGCCAAAGGACATATTTTCAGTAGAACCATTTATCGTTTAATCCTTTCCCTCAGCAGGAAATTAACAATTGAAAAAGTTTTGCCTCCCAGACTCCAGTGCTTTTACAGTATCTATTCCCTCCCAAGTGGTGGCCAAGCTTGGAAAAATTAATGACCTTTCTTAGCTGAGACTTTGAAAAAAAAAAAAAGTGGAACAGAGTGGTTTTATTTTTCATTCATCCGTACAGACAGATTGTCAACTTGGCTATGCTCTGATGGTATTTGCCGCCTTACAGATCCCTATCTGAATATCTCACCCTGACAGTTTCCCACATATGTAATCCTGATCCCATTGATGAGAGAAACCCTCTCTGGATGTCAGACTTTCAGAGTGCACAGCATGAATTCTGAGCCCCTCTATGCGTTTATCTCTCTCCCCCACAACCTTGGGGGTATTTTTTTTTTTACTAAAATATAGAGAGAATCTTCTCTTTGGAACAGTGAGCCCTTTTCTCTTTCATTTGGAGGGGAAATAGTTAAATGGTCCCTGTCTGTGAAAGGCAGAAATGAGGAAAGTAATAGAGTACATTGGGGGGAAGGGGCTGTGGTGGGGGAGCAGGGATAGTTCCAAAAGCCTTACAAACAACTGATCTCCACTGGTGTGTTATGGTAACCCCCTTAGATTTTAAGTAAGGGGAAGGACAGCAAGGATTGGGGACCATGAAGGAGAGAAAATAATCCTCCTGGAAATCACCCAGGCTGTTGATCCTGAGTTACCGTTGGGCTTTTAAGCTACTAGGTAGGCATTTGCCTGCTTTTTCTCCATAATCCTTTTCCTGCCAGTTTCTGATGGGAAACATGTCCCTATTTTTTTGACAGTGGTGTCGGCGAGGTCAGTGTGTCAAGTTTGGTGAGCACGGACCCCGGCCCATACACGGCCACTGGTCGGAGTGGTCAGCGTGGTCGGAGTGCACACGGACCTGCGGGGGAGGAGTCACTCAGCAAGAGAGGCACTGCACTAACCCCAAGTAAGACAGCTGAGGGAAAAGCCTGTAGGCAGAGGCAGGATGCATTGTGGAAAAAGTCAGGACTTCTGGGGTTTATTCCTCCTTCTGTCACTCACTAGCTGGGTGACTCTTGGAGATTCAGGTTTCCCCCCCAAAAAAAGAGTGATAATACCATTGCTCTACCCAACTGATGGGGCTTTGGGGAAGAAGGGGCATTCTGAACCTTATGGTACCATAGAAACGGGAGTACTTAATATCCTGTTTAATCACCTGCATTTTATCAGACATATCCCATATAATGTTGATCCGGCTTAGGGTGTTTTTACCATAACAATGAACATAGTTCATTTCAGTGAAACCCTCACCAAAATGCAGTGTTCCGGTCCTTGGATTGGAGAGAAAACCTAAGAGATGGTTACCTGGCCATTTGCCAGGGATGGGCTTCCTGCTCAGCTAGAGATTGGGCTTGATGGGGTACCCCACGGCTCCATGATGTATTGAGGAGTGATGACCTAACCTGGGGTTTAGTCTTCATGGGACTGGAGAGATAGGGAAAAGAGAGCATCAGAGATCTTCATCTGGAAGGGGGCTCAGAGGCCCAGTGGCCCAGCACCTCCTAGTAGTGTGGTCGAAAAAAAAGACCAAGTGGCTGCAAGTGATTTGCCTGTAAGCATGTCATATGTACCAGAGATCAGGCAGGAGCCCAGGCTCTGCATTCAGAGCCAGGGCTATCTCCACTTTACCAGACTGCTTCCCCCAGCTTCTGTTTAGAAATCATGCATGAAATCTTTGCCTCCCTAAAGGTCTTCCAGTCTGCAAGGGCCATGAGCTTCAGAATGGGACAGGGCTTGCACAATAGGAACAAATTTTGGAACAGTTTTCTTTCCACAGAGCAGAAAGGTGTACAGGTGTGGTTGGAGCATCCTAGGAGTTAGTTCTTGAGGGTTTTCTTCACTCATTGTTGTAGAGAAAGTTCTGAGCTGTTGAAGGTGGTGACAGTGAAGCTTAAGCTCTGGCAAGCCTTATGAAGCTTTAAAAGTTTCAAACATAGAAAATTGTTTTGAATCTGTCATCCAAAGATCAACTTAGCTAGAAATAGAGAGGCTCATTACTAAAGAACTAGTAACTGGGAGAAGAAGTTTTTGCCTACAGTTATGGAATAGCTGATTATAGTATAGGGATTGGGATCTGCATTGGTGTAGCTAGCATAGACACTGATGAAATTATGGCTCTCTAGGCAGCATAGTGTGGTGGATATCTCACTGCATTGCAAACCTGAATTGAAATATTGTCATGGAAACTTCCTATCTGTGAGACCTTGGGCAAGTGACTTAATCTCTCTCAATCTTAGTTTTCTCAGAACTAAAATGGAGATAACCTGTACCACTTATCTCCCGATATTGTTTTGAGTATCAAATGAAATCATGTTTCAGAAGCACTTTAAAATCTTAAATCTATCCTCTTTGGGCTATCTCTCCAACTTGCTTCTTAAAGGTTTACATTTTGAATTTCCAGGAGTGTTAACAATTCCCAGGTTCAAGGTACTTTAAATCTACTCCTAAAATTGTAGTTGGAGTCTCCATCAGTATGCTTCCCTTTAATAGTCCACCAATGAGCACACTAGTTCAAAGCAAAAGTATTTACTAAGATAGCATAATAGAAATATTTGTCATACAACCTTCCTCCCTCCCCATTAGCCTGGGGCCTACTTTCCCACAAATTTGCATGGTATAAATGAATGGAAAGAAGTTTAGAATAAATGGTAGCACATTGATAGGGAACTGCATGTGGACTAGGTAATTCATGCCTCTGGTACTGCTTGGCTTTGATATTCTTTTTCTACAAGGTTCTCACAATTTTTCTTGGGCATAGTATTTTTGCTAGGAGCATCCCACAGACAGTTTTCCTTTCCTTGCTCTTTTCAGCAGCTCAACTCTCAATTGTTGGAGATTATTTTCTCTCGAATTCATTGTTGGCTTTCTCTTTTATTTTCAGGAGCCATTCTTCTTGAAGTTGCTGTCCAACTCTTTCCCTCTCTATTATTCTTCCTGCTGGATATAGTGTTTCCTGAGTGGGTAGAACTGTTGTAGGATGCAGTGGATGGGAGAGGGTAGAGAGGCGAGAGTACCTTTTTTTCCTGTTGCTCTTTGCTAGAGGTATAAATCTCATACTTCACAAAACTGTTTCCAGTCTTGATCATCTCTCAGGACTTGCAAGCATGTTTTTTAAGGGCCAGAGACATGGAAAAATCTTTGGTCCACCAATGGCAAGCCATTCCTCTAAATACTATCAGGGAAAACTACTTCATAATAAGACATGGATGCATTTCATTTCATACATGAATATTTGTCTCTTTGTTATCTCTTTCCTGTGATTTATAATTATGCTAGGAGGGAACTCTCCCAACCCTACATAAATGTCAACTATCAGTATTATTATTTTCAAATATGGAAGTAATATGTAGTGAAAGGAGTATTGGATTGGGAGTCAAATTTAGATAAGTTCAAAGCTCCACTTGACAGTTTTTAGCTGAACCTCTCTGAATCTCAGTTTCCACATTTGTAATCTGAGAATAATGATAATTGTACTACTTATTTGTCAGAATGATTGTGAGGAAAGAGTGTTGGAATATCTGGAACTTATATGCACACTGAATGAAGTAATGGTTGAATTATCTTATTTACTACTTTGAGACTTGTTTCAGCTTATTAATATATAAACGATTCTAATCTCATTAGAGTTTTAGGGATTACAAAGCATTGTTCACAACAATCTAGTGTGAATAGTGTGAGTATTATAATTTTTTTTAAAGATGAAAAAACTGGTGTTTTAAGAAGTTAAATTATCTCTCTGTCCTCAAATTTTCCTAGAGCTTTCTGCATTACTTTCCTTTGCCTCTATCATGTACTCATCCCTGTCTGGTCTAAGTATGTATATTTCTCCTTAAGAGTATAAACTACTAAATAGCAAGGTCTAAGCTATTTTTTCACCTTTGTATGCTCCATTCTTCCTTTGTATGCTCTATTCTTTTTGGGTATTAGGCATTTAGGAAATATTTGTCAAATTCAATTAAATGATTCCTGTAAGGCAAGGGTTCTTAACCTTTTTTGAACTGTGGACTCCTTTGGCAGTCTAGTGATGCCTTTGGACTTCTCAGAATAATGTTTTTATAAGCATAAAATAAAAAAAAAAGAGGGCTTGCTCTATGTATATTTAGATCACCTAACATGGAGGCACCCTGCTCCCCTTGTTCTCCTTTTATGTGGATGGAGGAAACCTCTTTCGATTGGCTGCGTGGCTGGAATAGATTGCATCTTTTAAAACTGGCCAGCCCGAAAGAATTCTTTTTTTCCCTGTAGTTCTTTCTCATGTCCACATGATGAAGATCGCACTTTGTCCCCAGCTTAGGATCCGTGAACTAAACTTGAGAAGGGAAATACTTTATCTCTCGCTTTTTTTGCCTTGACTGAGAATTGGACTTGGGGTCTCTGTTCTGTTTCATCATTTGTACAATCAATCAAAGGCAGCTACTCCTACTCATGTGGGAGGAGAATGCAGGGAACAAGGTGACTCCATATTAGGTGAGTTAAATATGCACAGGGCAAGCCTCCTTATGTATAGAATTGGGTCATCAAAATATATATATATTTTTAAATAACAAAGAAGTTTAGGGATCCTAGGTAAAGAACCCCTGCAAAGGTTTATGGGTATAAATGATAGACTCTGGATTTAAACCTCAGCCCTAAAATATTTAAATCTGAGAGGGATATGGAAGATCCAGTCCCACATTTTACAAAAGAGAGGGGCTCAGACCTGAAGAAAGCACATCTCAAGTGACGTTGGTAGGACTCAAAGTCTCTTACCTCTAAATCTAGTACCCTTTTTACCTTTCATGATACAGTTTTGCAGTTTGTTTCATGGATCTGGTTGCATCCACACCAGCATTTTGCAATCTCAATATTTTCCTCAGAAAGAAATAGATGACCTAATTTAATAGCTCAGCTAGTAAGAAGCAGGGAATGACACCAGAGAGATTTAAATTTATGTCTAATTCCTATCTGGGGATTGAGAACCACTCCCTTCTAATGGGGCATTGTTCAGAGAAATAGCATAATGTAGTTTGAGAAAGGCTCAATTATAGAAATAATCACTAAAGGCATTCCTTATCTTTTCCTACAGAATGAAAACTAATCAAGACATTGTTTATTTTAACTTACATATGAGACCCAAATAAAGCTAGTTTTTTTGGCTGACTGTTCCAAGGTGATTGCCTTAATCCTTCTCCATATCTCATTTGGCTGTGTTCCAACAAAATGTTTTTTCCCCTGTCAAGTTGCTAGTTGGCTTCTTACTAAATTTGCAGCATCTGGTTGTGTCTACTTCACTCGACATTAACATTTTCCTTTTCCCCCACAAAGATCCTTTGGAGTTTTCTTTTTCACATCTCAATATTTTATCCAGATCAATGCATCATTTTACCAAACCCTTTGAATGTTTTACTTAATTCATGTTTTTTTATGTTGATTTTGTTCCCCAATAACACCCCAATCCCCCCAAATGTTCCTTCCTTTAAACAGAATACAGTTAAGCAAAATAAATGGACATATTAATCATTTTTAACAATATAGGTCTTGTTTTTTACCCATAGTCCACCACCTCTTTATGAAGATGAGGGAGGTGTATGTTTCATTATCATTTTTCCATTGAACTTAATTCTTATGTTTTATAGGTTTTTCTTTCTATTTATTTTATTCAGGTCATTGTGTGTTATTGTTCCTTTAGTTCTACTTTGTTCTGTATCAGTTCAAACAAATCATTCCAGGTTTCTCTGAATTCCTTATAATCCTTATTTCTCATAGAATTATTATACATATATTATATATATAAATTATACTATAGTTTGTTCAACCATTCTGTGTTTTATTTTCTTTGTACATTTTACAGGTGGTCACTGCATCACTGACTCACATTCATCAATAGTGAAGCTCTCTCAATTGATCTAGTCTATCCAAGAGAAATGTGGCAGAAAGAATTCTAGATCTGAAGTTCAGACTAGAATTACAGCCCCAATCTGCCTTTTTTTTGTTGTTCATATAACTTTGGACAAGTCATTTCTCTCTACCTCATAGAATTGTTATGGGAATGAAAAGACTATCCTCTTGGGAGATATTCTTGTCAGTCATGATTCTTCTTTATTTCACTGAACTGCATTCTTTCAAAGCAATGGGTTAATTCTTCAAGATATATCTAGACAGGAATTATTTCCCTGGGAATTTGTTTTAAATCATATTTCATTATGAATATCATAAATACCCTCTCATCTAGTGATGTGATCTGTTTCTATAGTTTCAGTGGTTAATCTAGGTAGATAACTTCCACACTCCTATTTCTAACCCTCAGCTTCTACCCTGAGCTTCAGAATTCCATTTCCTTGCCAGACATTTCCACCTGACTGTACAACAAACATCTTAAACCAAACCCAGTATGTTTAAAGCAGAACCCTTATCTTTCCTCTACATCCAATATTTCCACGTCCACTGGGGACACTATCATCCTCCTAGTCAAATAGGTTCAAAACCGGAGATCCTCCCTTAGCCAACGCACAATCAGTGGCTAAATCAACTAAATTTAACATTTACTAAATTTACTAAATATCTATTTTGTACAAAGCTTTGAGGATTCAAAGATAAAAACTGGTACAGTTCCTGTCCTCAAGGAGATTAAGAGCTATTGGGATATGTATCTGTATGGACAAAAGTCCATATAATACACAGAATAATGTGATGGAGCCAAAGGGGAGCTCTGGAAGGCTCAAGCTAGTAAGTATCTGAGGCCAAATTTGAATTCAGGTGTTCTTGACTCCAGATCCAGCACTCTGTCTATTGTGCTAGTTCTTTATTAAATAATTAAATTAAATTATTAAATAAATAAAATTTATTAAATTAGTTCTTTATTAAATATCTACTGTGTACAGAGTGCTATGCTTGGCATTGGGAGGATACAAGATTTAATTAAGACAGAGTTCCTATTCTCATGTTTGAAAAGAGTAAGACACAGAGAATTGTAATATATAATAATACAAGTAGCTAGTTAGTGCAGTGGGTAATGGCTCAGCCTTAGAATAAGAAAGGCCTAAATTCAAATTTAATGGTAGACATTTACTTGCTGTATGATCTTGGGCAAATCACTTAATCACTCCTTTCCTCAGTTTCCTCATTTGTAAAATTAGTGATAATAATAGCATCTACCTCCTAGAGTTATTGTAGGGATACAATGAGATAGTATTTATAAACTGCTGTGCAAACCTTAAAGTGCTGTAAAAATGCTATTATTAATATGGGTGAAGCACACTAGAGAGTAGAAACAAAGTGGTATATAAAGTCTGAGGGGGAAGATTTTAAGTGAAAGGGAAGGTATCCTGAAGGAAATGATCTTTTAAGATGGCCCTGGAATTCAACTGGTGAGGGCAGGAGCAAGGGCATTCCAGGCATAGAGAAAGTGAGACTTTCTATCCCAAAGGAGAGTTGTCTTGTTCAGATGGAATATAAAGTATGTGGAAGGAGTAATACTGTTTTCTCTTTTTTCTCTCTCAAAAAAAGTTTGTTTTTAGTTTTTTGTCTGTATACTATAATCCTTTGTCTGTGTACTATAGATAATATTCTTTAATCCATGTTCCACATCATTCAGTTCTACCTTATGACAAGTAATAAACCTATCTGACAGGATATGTATTCCACATCTCTGGCCCCCATGTTTATTTCTTTTATAGAGTATTTTGGATCTATAGAGGAAGCAGGTAATCCAGTGATCATTATGCCCATTGTACAAAAAAGGAAACTGAGAGAAGGAAGGGAAGAGAAGGTGGAGGTGATTGCTTAGGAGATTGTAGTTTGTTCTTCGTTCTCCAAGACCATGACATCAGGGAGGAGATGCCATGACCTGCAAGTTAATGGGATTTAAGTGAGGGGGGGATGTGCAAGGTCACCTAACTCAGTTTTCCCTCCAGTGTCATCTGGGTCCAGTAGCCAGATGTACATCAGGATGCCTGGAGATGGCATTGAATGAAATGGGAGATCTTGGCCTTTTTAAGCTAAGGTCTTCAACAAGTCTCAGTTTGACTCTGGCAGTATCCATGCAGTGATTAAGACTGCAAATAATCTCCTCTTTCACTTAGTCTAAAAAAAAATCTAAATAAATAAATGAATGATCTGGGAGGGAAAGACCTTCAGGATTTCTGGCCAAAGCAGAAATGACTGCTATTTACATTGTATCTGAGTCAATCAGGACCCAAACAATAACCTAATGGGGCTTGGCCTAGACCCTTTTGGTAGCTAATTAGAATAAGATTGGGTTTGGTCTGGTTTGTTCCTTAAGAAAAAAATCTAGCCAGTAAACTCCAAAATATTTTGGGAAGGTTCAGAGGTATAAAAGAAAAGGAAAAATGTTTTTAAGAGCATCTGCAAGTAAGGGGTATGAGGCCCTAGGTGGACAGAGGGAGGGAGGGAGGGAAGAAGGAAGGAGGAAGAGAAGATTGCCAAGGAAAGAAACCAAGGGTGGATGAATGGAGATCATAGTAGTGTCAGAGCTGGGACTCAGATCCAAGATTCATGATTTTTTTAAGGGTATGCTACCTCCCCAAATGAGATAAATCTGGTGAAGGAGGGTTATGTCATTAATGCCAGGCAAAGAAGTCTTAATTAGTAAGCAACAGGGACTAGGCCACATCTATGCAAAAGTCAAGTGAGTAAGGCAGCAATTCTGGAACGGTCTATCAAGTTTCTTTGTCAAGTATCAGCTATTTTTCAGCTCCTTTTAACAAAGGAGATTCCCTGTTCTAAAATCCTTCTTGTAAGCAGGGAAGGAATTCGGTGAAAAAGGGATGGGCTGGATAATCTCTAAAGTACTGTCCAGCTTTAAATCTTATGACCCCATGATCCTACACATGCACACATACCTTGTATACAAAATAAGCCATTATAATCTCATAAGAAAGGTATAGGTACAATGTTGTTCTAAAAAGAAGGTGGGGGAGAAGAATTATGGGTGACTAGTGGAATCTGGGAGAGTTGCATGGAGGTACCAGTATTGTTTGGGGACTTGAAGGGTGAATAAGAATTCATGTGGCCAGAATCAAGTGGAAGATGAGGTCAGCACCTGGGCAAAAGTTTGAACAAAAATCCAGAAGCACCAAAGAAGAAACCTTCCTCCCAGACAAAGTGCAGTTCATGGATAAAGTGATTCCCTTAGGGATGGAGGAATGAAGGGATGCTGGCTAATGCTTATGATAAATTTAAGATGACACCTAAAGGGAGATATCTTCTGAAAGAGATCTTGGAAGTTAAAGCCAGAGTTCTGAATGTACTGAAAAGAAGAATAGAAAATAGAGGAGAATTGATGGAACGAGAGCATTAAAGAGGTTGTCCCCATGAGGGGAAATTCAGAATATTAAGGCAGTGGGAAGAAGTCTGCTGGGAGTCTCAGCAGCTGATTAAAAAGTTGAATTGGAGAAGCTGGGTCAGAGCTCTGATGTGGGGTCTCTGGACCTGGATTTGAATCCCAGTTCTGCTACTTAGTGTTGCCTTGGACAGATTCCTTTTCCTATCTGAACCTCAGTTTTAAAACCTGTAAAATGAAGGCATTGAATTAGATAATCTCTGAGCTTCCTTCTTGATCCATTGATCCAGTGATCAGTAAGACTGGTTAGGAGGTTTGTGGATATCACTGACCTTTGGAAGGAAGGGCATGAAGGTTAACTATGTGCTGCTGCACAGACTTTCAGTACTATAGTCACACACACACACTCCCTTCTCAGCTGGATAGACCCCAAATCTGCCTCTCCCCAGCAGAGGTCCAGGTAAAGGGCCGGCAGATCTCATTCATCTACATCTGAGAATCTATAGATAAAACTATTCATTTATTAGCTTAATTTGGCTTATTAGTGTTCATTTTTCTCCTTTTATTTCTAGACCACAACATGGTGGCAGGTTCTGTTCAGGGTCTAGTCGCCTGTATCAGCTGTGCAATGTTCACCCTTGTCCAGCCAATAGTGTGGACTTCCGTGCCCAGCAGTGTGCAGAGTATAACAATAAGCCTTTCCGAGGATGGTTCTACCAGTGGAAACCCTATACTAAAGTGGAAGGTAATTGGATTTTAATAGCAGGAACTGGACTTCTTTGCTTTGGTTACTTCCATTTGGAAATGTGAATGCCTCAGTAAGGGTGCTTCTGGAAAGCAGGGGATCACTCAGCGTGGTGGATGGTTATTTAATGACATTTTCCAGGGGAGATGATTGCCCGTTTGTGAGCTGGTGCTCTTGACAAGTCCTCTAGGTACTCAGTGGATGGAAAAAACATTGAATTTGGAGGCAAAAAACCTAGGTTTGCATCTGGACTTAGTGGCTTAACAATAATACTTGTGTGGCCTTGGACCAAGTTCTTTTCTTTGCCAGGATGGGCAGTTTAATTTCCAATTTTGTATGTCAGTTTTCTTATCTGTTGAATGAAAAAGTTGCCCTAGATCAGAGGTTCTTACTCTTTTTGTGTCATGGATCTCTTTGGAAGTCTAGTGAAACCCATAGGTCCTTTGTCAGAACAATGGTGTATTACCTACATTGATAATTGTAGGCAAGACTAAATTGCCATTAGAAGTTAGTGAGAATCCTTTCTGTAGTTTGCTTGCATTTTATTTTCTTTTTCATTTTCCCTTTTTGATCTGATTTTTCTTGTGCAGCATGATATGTATAAATATTCAGACATAAAAATAGGTGAGGAAAAATTATAACCTTAATTTTTAGTAACTTCTAAGTTCACAGATGCCCTGAAATCTATCCAAAGACCCCCAAAGGAGCCAGGATGACTGCACTTGCTGATTTCTAAGGTCCCTTTCAACTCTATCTGATTCTATGAAAACAGCTTTGGGGGTCCAAGTGAGCCAACTCATTCCCCAGAGAGAAATAGGAACTCTTGGCATAAAGGCTAGTATCCTCAAAATACTGCCAGAGGCCATTTTTCACTTTTAATTTCAACCAGATTGATTTCATTAGTCTTATTACTCTAGAATATTAAGAATGGGCAGTTTTTAAATCACCAGAAACCTGGTGCTAGAGCTTTTCTGGTGTTTCATTACTACCCCACTAAATGGGATTCTTCATAGATACTACCTTTTCTTCACTTGTGCATCATGCTGGGGCATGATTGCCCCTTAGCATTGTCAACTGTGGACAGATACAAACAAACATTATTCAAACCTCCTTTTTGGGGGGTCTATCCTGAAATTTACACATAGCATGTAAAGGACTGTAGGAATAGTAGCTATGGTTGAACAAAGCAGAAAACCCCCCCCCCACTACATTTGGCTTCATAACTACATTCAGAGCTGCTTCTTATTCCCTTGGACTTTGCACACACACACACACACACACACACACACACACACCCATTCCATGTGGTTTTATTTGCTTTTCTACACTTCTTTTTGATAAGATGCCCCTCAAGTCCTATAGCAGTAAACCACAATTTCCTTTGGAATGTCCTTGTGTCTAAACTTACTGCTGACATTTCTGCTGACCAGTCTCCTGAGAATGTTAATTATAAATTGGTATGAATTATCCAACCAAAATAACTCATGAAATTCTATATGTCTAGTGACTGCAGCATGTTCAACAAAGTACATGTCAGTGGATTACTCATTCTTCAAGGCTTCAGCAGAGTCATTATTTCATCTCTATCGAGACCTACGAGGCAGCATGATATAGTAGAAATATGACTGGACTTGCGTGATATCAGGCAATATCATTTAAGTGATACTAGTTATTTTATATCTTTAAGACTCAATTTCCTTGTCTGTAAAATGAAGGGATTGGACTAGGTGACTTCTAAATTCTACAGCTCTACCCTTTTAATCAGCTGCATATGAGATGTATAAGGAATTTGTATGAACACTTTATGAATCAAAAAATTTAAATTTATATCTTAGATCATTAAGTATCCTCACCCCCATTTTACAGGTGAGAAACTGAGGCCCATAAAAGCTGAGTTAGCAGAGCTGAGTTTCAAACCCAGATCCCCCAACTTCATATTCAGCAAATTACAAGTGAAATCAAGTCAGTAGATTCTTATTCAGCACTGGGTATGTGCTAAATACAATATTCAGACCAAGGGCACAAAGAAAGGCAAAAATAAACAAATCATAAAATAAGCAGTCCCTACTCATAGTATAATGGGGAAGACAATATGCAAACAAGATTTTATATACATACACATATGTGGATTACACATAGATAAAGATAGACCTATATTCAAACCTATATGCATACATATAAAATAAAATAGAGATAATCTCAGAGGGAAGGCATTAAGATAAGGAAACTGGGAAAAGCTTCTTGCAAAAGGTTATGCTTTAGCCAAGACTTGAAAGAAACCAAGGATGCGAGGAGCAGAGATGAGGATAGAGAGAATGCCCTGAATTAGGAGATGGAGTGTTGTAGGTGGGGAATACCAGGACATCACTGTCGGTGGATTGCAGAATATGTGGAAGGTATAAGTTATAAGAAGACTGAAAAGGTAGGAAAGGCCAGGTCATGAAGGGCTTTAAAAGCAAAGCAGAAGATTTTTTTTTTTTTGACCCTGGGAGAATGGGGAGTCACATGTATTTCAAAGGACTTTAAGTAGACTGTTGTACACATTTTATTCAATCATAAACTTTTGGAAAGTAGAGATTTCTATATTCTATCTTGGGGAGAGTTACAGTAATGGGAATAAATATGGGAACTGTTAAAAATTATCACCCTTAATTCAGTTAAATAAGTGTCTATTAAGTGCCTATTGTGACCATAGTATTATGCTGAGCACTTGAGAAGATGTAGTTTCCCAGTCTTCAGAGAAACTCGAATCTCACAGTCTTGTAGGAAGATAAATCACAAACACAGATGTACATCATATGGCAAGTGCAGTAGAGGGGCAGAGCTCCACATGAAGTCTGAAGAAGACAGATTTTACTCATCAGGAGATCAGAGAAGACTTCCTTAAAGATGTTTCATGGAGTGTGAACATTAAAAAATCGGGTGGCAAGGAGGAAGTAAAAAGAAAGGGAAGACAGATATTCTAGAATCAAAGAACAATGTAAATGAACTAAGGCAAAGGTGTGGGAAGGGACTTTTCATCAGAGTTATCCAATTTAACTGGAATAGATGGATGGATGGATGGATGGATGGATGGATGGATGGATGGAGAGAAAGAGAGAGAGAGAGGGAGGAGAAAATAGAGAGAGGGAGAGAGAGGAAGGAGAGAGAGAGAGAGAGAGAGAGAGAGAGAGAGAGAGAGAGAGAGAGCAAGAGAGCACATGATTTCAAGTTTTCCTTCTTTTCCTGGTCATGGTCTCATGTACATTCTTTACTTGGTTAATATCTTTCCTAAAATACGACATCTAGAGGTACCCATCTCCAATCCTATGGAATTTCTCTCATTCTTCTAATGTCTTAAAACAACACAAGAAAAAATTCTGCATGATATTTCCTTATTCTGAAAAGGATAAATATCCAACAAAATGCCAAAGAAATAAATTTGGGTTGACTAATATAGCTATGACCAGACTATTCCACAGAGATGGATTATGCATATATATGTGTGTATGTTTGTGTACAACACAGATTTATTAAAGGAACAAAATTTTTTTCAATAAATTGTAATAATAAAAAAGTATTAACAAAATTAAGGGGACCCATTAGCATCTAAGACCCTGTGGAGAAAGATTATGACAAACAATGTTTTTGAAATACAAGTCAAAATAATGGGAAAAAAACCAGTGAAAGAAATAACTTCTCAAGGGCTGGAACCCTCTCTAGAAACAACAGAAAATAACAATAACAACAGTAAATGAATGCAAAGTTTCTCTCTATTTGCTGAATGTGAAATCCAACTTCTAAGGAAACTGTAATGAATACATGACAAATCTAAAAAGCAAAGTCTGGTGGTCTGGTGCGATTTGCCATTGTTTCAGAGGATACTTGGGTTATTATGTGAGTCCGAGGTTAAAGAAGAGCATCCATACTTTTATAGAGCTCATATATTCCTTACATTTAAAAAAAACTTTATTGTTCACTTTTGTTTTTCATCATCTATTTTCCAATGTATGCCATCCTTCTCTCCTACCTGGCAATCTGTCCCTTGAAAGAAAGAATGAAAAGAGAGAAGAAACAGCTTAATCAAGACAGAACCAAGATGTCAGAATAAAGGCAGGAACTCACCATGTTCTCCATCAAACTGCTTCATATTCCCTTAAATTATGATTCTAAACACATTTTAGAGTGTCAAAATACACAAAAAGCCAAAGTAGAACAATTTTCCAGCCAATGGCAACTTAGAAGATCAGCAGGAAAGGTCTGGAACACCAGGTTGGAAGTCCAGTATGCAGAGCTGGTGCAAACCATGCAGAGTCCTATCGTTGGTCCCAGAGTCAGCAAAGCAGGAATGGGTCTAGGGGCTTCAAAATCAGTGGCAGTACTAGTGGCTTCCAGACCTCTCAGCCCAGAGACACCAAACAGACTTGGAAGATCAGCAGGAAAGCTCAATAGGGTGAGAGAGCCTTGGGAAAACAGCATACCAGGAATAGACCTGGGCAGTGGTGGTCTTGGCAGCTTTCAGAAGCCTCAGTTCACAGGAGGTTTCTTTACTAGCACTGAGGAAGGACTCTGTTGCTTTAGCAGGGATACTTCTAACAATTCTAGGGCAAAAAAAGAGTGCTTGCGGTCAGATTCCTAGAAGGATCTCTGAAAACAGCCGCACAAAATCCCTGAAGCTTGGGATAGTGCACCCTCCTCCCTGGGAACACAGCCCTACTTTTACAAAAAGTTAAAAGTTAAGTAATAGGCTAGAAAAATGAGCAGAAAACAAAAAAGGATTCTGACCATTGAAAGTTATTATGGTGACAAGGAAGATCAAACACTCACTCAGAAGAAGATAACAAAGTCAAAGCTCCTACATCCAAATCCTCCAAGAAAAATAAGAATTCATCTTAGGACATGCAAGAGCTAATAATGGATTCTGAAAATTAAGCAAGAGAGATAGAGGAAAAATTAGGAAGAGATTTGAGAGTGATGCAAAAGGAAATACAAAAAGCTAATGAGGAGAAGAATGCCTTTAAAAGCAAAATTGGCCAAATGGGAAAGGAAGCTCATTGAGGAAAATAATTCCTTAAAAATTAGAATTGAGCAAATGGAAGATAATGACTTTATGAGAAATCAAGATGTAGTAAAGCAAAACCAAAAAAATGAAAAAAAAATATGAAAAATATGAAATATCTCATTGGAAAAACAACTTGACCAGAAAATAGATCCAGGAGAGAAAGTTTAAAAATTATTGGTCTACCTGAAAGTCATGATCAGAAAAAGAGCATGGACATTAACTTTCAAGAAATTATAAAAAAAATCATCCTGATGTTTTAGAACCAGAGGATAAGATCAAAATTAAAAGAATCCACTGGTCACCTCTTGAAAGAGATACTAAAATGAAAACTTCAAGGAATATTTTAGCCAAATTCTGGAACTCCCAGGACAAAGAGAAAGTATTACAAGCCTCCAGAAAGAAACAATCCAAGTATAGTGGAGCCACATTCAGAATAACACAAGATTTAGCCGTTTCTGCATTAAAGGACCAGAAGGCTTAGAATATGATATTGTGGAGAGCAGTAGAGCTAGGATTACAACAAAGAATCACTTATCCAGAAAAACTGAATATACTCCTTCAGGGGAAAAGCTGGAAATTCAGTGAAATAGAGGATTTTCAAATACACATGATGAAAATATCAGTACTGAATAGAAAATTTAATTTTCAAAAATAGGACTCAGGAGAAGCATAAGAAAGTAATTAGGAAAGGGAAATCATAAGGGACTTGATAATGTTTAGATGTTTAATTCCTATGTGAGAGGATGATATTTTTAATTTATTAGAACTTTCTCATTATTATGGCAGTTAGAAGGAATTTATATAGACAGAGATCACAAGCATTTGATTTGAATATGAATTTGAATATGAAGAGATAATATCTAAAAAACAAAGTTGAGGGGTGAGAGAGTAATGTCCTGGGAGGATAGGAATGGGAGAAGTTAAATAGTGTCAACTATCTGCCATAAAAGAGGTAAGAAAAAAGTTTTACAGAAGAAGGGAAGAGGGGGAAAAGAGAGGGAATGAGTGAACCTTATTCTCATCATAATTGGCTCAAAGAAGAAAATAACATACACACTCAATATGGGTACAGACATCTATCTTAACCATGCTGGAAAGTAGGAGGAAAATGGGATACAGGAGGGAGGGAAGGTGATGGAAGAGAGGGTATATTGGAGGAGTGAATCATCAATAGCAAAACACTTATGAGGATGGACAGAGTGAAAGGAGAGAAAAGATAGAATAAATGGGGTAGGGGAAATATAATGAATAATAGTAATTGTAAAAAGAATTTTGAAACAAGTTTCCTTGAAAAGGTCTGATTTCTCAAAAGTAAAATAAGTCAAATTTATAAAAAATAAGAGCCATGCTCCAGTTTATAAATGATCAAAAGATATAAACTATGCCCAGAGAGTTATAAATTCATACATGTCCTTTAACCTAACAATATCATTATTAGACATGAATCTCAAAGAAGAGTTTTAAAAAAGGAAAAATATTTATAGCAGTTCTCTTCTCAGGGCAAAAAACTGGAAAATAGGGGGATGCCCATCAATTGGGGAATGGCTGAATAAATTGTGTTGTGTGATTATGATGGAATATTATTGTTCTATGGGAAATGAGGAGTAGGATGTTTTCAGAAAAACCTGGAAAGTCCTTCATGAACTCAAGCAAAGTGAAATGTGCTGTATACAAAGTAATAACAATGTTGTGGAGTGATCAGCTGAGAATGACTTCGCTTTTCTCAGCAATGCAATAATCCATGACTACTCTGAAGAATTTATGATGAAAAATCCTATCCATACCAAGAGAAAGAACAGATTATTTCTGAATACAGTTTGAAGCATTAAAAAAAAGAAACAGCTTAACCAAACTAATCAATAGATCAACTCAGTTTGACAGTGTATGCCATCTTCCACGCCTGTAGTCCCCTTGACTTAGCAAAGAGGAAGGGATGTTTTCTTATGTGCTCTTCAGAGCAAAATTTCAGTCATTATAGGTACACAGCATTCAGTTTCCTGAGGACTTGTTTCAACAGCAATTCACATTCTGGAAGTCAAATACAGAACAGAGGGATGGGTTTCAAGCATACAACAATGTTTGTAGCAGGATTTTTTGTGGTAGCAAAAATACTGGAAACTAGAGTTGCTCATTAATTGGAGAATTAATTGGACAAACTGAGATAATAATAATGATGATAATAATAGCAGCTAGGATTTATATAATACCAACCAGGTTCTAGACATTGTACTAAGCATTTTACAAATGATATTTAAATGAAATCTTCACAACCACTTTGCAATGTAGATAATTATTGTCCCCATTTTACAATTGAGGAATTGAAGCAGAGAGTGACTTGTCCAAGGTCAGACAGTTAGTAAGTGTCTGTGGTCAGATTTGAACTAAGACACATGAATACTATTTCACTTTAGTCCCTGGATCATAAAGTGACAAATATGAAGAATTCTGAGAAATTTGGAAAGGCTTGCATGAATTGATACAGAACAAAGTAAGCAGAAATAAGAGAAAAGTTTGGACAAAGATCATAGTCATGTAAAAAGGAAACAAAAAAGAGAAGCAATGGAACGAGGAACAGAATATTAATATGAGCTCTAGATGCCAAATAAGACATACACTGGTAGACATGACTAATAGTTTATTTTGTTTTGCTTGCTTCTGTATTTTTTTATAATGAAGGGTTACATGGGATTATGGGATCATTAAGAAGTGACATATATATGTATATATATGTAAGAAATTAATAAAACATCTTAAAAAAACTTGTTTCTTTACTAAAGTCTTCTGAGTACTAAGCATCTTTGCCTTTCCTGATGGTACCAAATCTTGCAACTTCCTGAAATCTGCATCAGATATGTCAGCGTTTTGAAAGAATGAATGAAAAGGTGTTTATTAAAGCCTATGCATCAGGCACTGTGTTGAGCACAGGTAGTACAGAAATGAAAAAGAAAAAGCAGCCCCTCCTCTAAAGCAGAGAGAACAGTGCAAATAAAGAAGCAGTGGTCAAGGAAAAGAGTATTTTGACTGGAAAGTAACAGGGATGGTGAATGGAGCTAGAGAGCAATTAGTAGGCATATCTTTTCCAGGAATGGTAGTATTGCTATTATGAATGTTCCCAGAGCTAGAGGGAGAAAGCCAGGAAGACAAAGGAAGAGAAAAAGAGTACTCATATGACAACATGGTTTAAAGATAGCTAGAGAGCAGCAGATAGTATGACGGGTTTGGATCAGAGAAGTTATATCAAACTTACCAACCAGGAACACAGGACTCCAAAACAAGAACTGGAAAGAAAGGTCAGAGATGAGAAAAGATATGAAGATGGCCGAAGAACCCAATGATGCACTAAGTTTTTTGAAGGCAAGGTTTCCTTTAAACTTTTTTCCTTCATAGATGGCCACAGAAATGACTTTCTAGATGAATAAGAGGTCTTTTATTTTTTTTAACCTTCTTCAAATGTTTTCTATCATTTTTATGTCTTCAGTTTCATGGATTTCTACACAGGTGAATATCAACTTTCATTAAAGCCCCCTTTGATTCCTTCTCCTGTCAGGGAGATAATGATGGATATAGCTGGAGATGATGTAAATAATTTTCTGTTTGAAATTGGAAGAAGCATAGTTTTATATTTTGGATCAAATGCTTTATTAGCTGTGACTATGAGCTAGTTATTCAGTTACTCAGACTCAGTTTCCTTATCTGTGAAACAAGGAATACACATGTAGTACTTACTTTATAGGGTTGTGGTAAGTGTTTTATCAACTTCAAATTACTACAGAAATTTATGCTATCATTATTTTTAAAGGCCATGTCAGTGAAGTAAAGAAAGTCTTTACAAAGTCTCAGCTTTCTCTGTGGTATTAGAATCAGACTTGAATGAGGAAGAAGACATATCGTTAAGATTAGCTACCAACCCTTGGAGAACGGTGAGGATGGTGAGGGTAGTCAAAATATGGAATATGAGGAATCTATTGAAAGGATTTTTGCCTGGAGAAGGCAAGACTTAAGAGGAATTACATTTCTGTCTTCTTTCCCTAAGAAAGGGATTTGATTTATTCTGCTTAAGTCCCAGAGGACAAAATAAAGAACAAGTGGTAGAAATAATAGTTGAGGCTATTTTTGGCTCAGTTGAAAGAAAAACTTACTTATAGTCAAAGCTGTCAAGCTATGGAATGGGTGCAGTAGGCACTAAATACTCTATTGCTAGAGGTGTGCTCAAGCACAGGCTGGATGACCATTTGCAGGGGAGCTTAGAAGGGGATTATGAAACAGAGTTGAAGGGACCTTAGAAATCATATAGTTCAAACTCCCTTATATTATATTCCCACCAGTGTGGGAACAGAAAGGTTTTTATGAAGGTATCGAAAATTTCTCCTAAAACTGAAATATATGATTGAAATTTTCTTCACAC
>JAJPUD010004811.1:130629-171927 GCA_023553655.1 Myrmecobius fasciatus | reverse complement strand
TGCCTCTCTCTATTTGTCTCTCTCTGTCTCTGTCTCTCTCTGTCTCTGTTTCTCTCTGTTTCTCTCTCTGTCTCTCTCTGTGTCTCTGTGTCTATGTCTGTCTCTCTGTCTCTTTCCCTCTGTGTCTGTCTCTCTGTGTCCCTCTGTTTCTCTCTCTCTCTCCCTCTTTCTCTCTGACTCTTCTCTCTCTGTCTCTCTCCCTCTTTCTGTCTCCCTCTCTTTTTCTGTCTCTGTCTCTCTATCTCTCTCGTTCTCTCTGTCTCTGTCTCTCCCCATCTCTCTCCCCCCCTTGCCTTCCTCCCTCACTTTATTCTGTTCCTTCTTAACCTCATTCATTTTCATCACTTCAATGACCAATCCCATCTAGATGATTTACAAATCTATTTCTCAGTCGTGACTTTTCTAAGACCCATGCTCACTTAAGCTGACCACCCGACATATTTCTATGTAGCAATCCCAGTGAAACCTCAGTGGGGCTTGGTCCAGGGAAGGAAGTGTAAGGGAGACTAATCAGGGCAGATCTAGTTGGACTGGAGAGAGGCTGGGTGAGGCAGAGGAAATGCATGAGGAAGCAGTATGGTAGAGTAGAAAAGACATAAACTCAAGAGTTAGGAGAGGTGGATCTAAACCCCATTTCTTCCCCTTACCTCCTCAAAGACTTTGGGTGTGCCCTTTAACTTCTCTGAGGCTCTGCACTGCAAAATAAGGGCCTTGACCTACTTGGCCTTTGGGGTCTTTTCTGGACTTGGATCTCTGATACTGTGACCCTTAGAGAGTTATCAGGGTCAAGAGGATAAGTTAGACAGTCTTCTTCACTTCAGCTGCAGAGATTTTCTGGGTAGCAGAAGTGATGAGTGCAACCCCTAATCTTCTGGAGCAGGGGTACATTTAATGGAGTTAACCATGTGCTTTTGTTCTTTGCTAAGGGATGCGATGACTTAGCAACTCCTGATTAGTACCCAGGGACTGGGTTTTCCCCCCACATGGTGTACCTACCAGACTTTACTTGCTCCTTGGCAGTATTCCTTACCTAGATGTCCTCATTTTCCCTCAGCTTCTCTCAATGAAGGCTTTTCCCCTTTGGATGGAGAGATGGTGATCCATGTACAATCTCAGAGCCACTGTGTTTTTTTAAAGTAGATCTTCATCTCAAAGGGGATCTTTATCTCTTTTTAGATTGTCCTCATATAAGTTCCTTTTCCACTGTTTTCTCTCCATTGGAATTCCTAAAAGTGGGGAGGATATTTCCATAATTTGAAAAACAATTGCACCAATTTGTATAATCATATAAGTGGGAGCAGGAACCTGTGATTGCTTAAGAGAGTCTGCATCCCTAATTGCTTTCTTCTACTTTTTGTTTCTTTCCCTGATCATGGGTCAATGACTAGAGAATCTGAGAGTAACCATCTTTGGGTTTGGAATTTATCTCATGGGTTCTAGAATCACTAAGTTCCAGACTGAGTTGCCCACAGCCCAGTGGGGTTGATTATCATCACAGCAAAGGGGATGAACATCACTGAAGAGTGGAAGAGAAAGAATTTTCCAGCTGAAGTACTAAATAAAGCCAATTTCAGCCAGCTAAGACATCTGAACCTTCACCCATGTGGAAACAGTTGTATTACCAAATGAATTGTGATAAATGTGAAAGAAAGGCTAAGGAAGCACTAGGTCTAAGACCTGGAGAACAGGACACTTTAGCTGAATTTAAATGGACAGGAAGAATCTCAATAGGCAAAGAAGGGAATACCAGACATAGATCAAGATTTAGAGGGTCTTGGATATCATACCAAAGAGTTTAGACTTTGTCTGATAAGCAATGGAAAAGAATATGGTATCTTTGAGTAAATGCTGCTCCCCACTCCCATCCCCCTTCCTATCTTTAGGTTTGAATACAGACTCCATTGCCCGGCATTCTCTCTTAAATTCCCTCAGCCCAAGTTCTGGAAGTGACTTATTCTATAATAAGATTGTAAACTAAATAACAGAAGGGACTGTGTAATTTTTTTTATCTTTGTAAACCCACTCTTTGCCATCAAGATATAACATGTTTATCTTTGAAGTCCCTCCTCAAGCCTAGAATTATGCTTTATCTTATGCCCTATTCCATCCCTGTGTCCATTCCTATTACCAATACGGTCATAATTACCTTTTTTGTAGTCCCATCATGGAAGCTATTTCTTTAACATTTGCTCACATTGGCAGGCCTACTTCCCAGAGGGACTATTTCACCATCAGATGCTGAGTTCTACCACTGTCCCTCATAAGCCCCCACTAGTGTACTTCTCACCAACAATCAGTCACCCCAACTTAATTAGCTTCTTAGTAAAAGCATTTATTAGTCTAGTTAGAAGTATAGTCACAAACAATGATATAATCATTCTCTCTAAAACAGAGAGCACTGCTCCATTATATACAGAAGATGCTGGAGAGAGTAGTCTCTGAAACCAAATGAAATGAGAGTGTGTGCAGAAAGCACATGGAACAAAAGAATACCTTTTGATTCATACCCCTGGAAGTCCTTATTTGGTGGAGTCCACAAGGAATTTGTTATGGTCCATTGGGTTAGAGATAGACAATGTGTTCCTCTAGGCTGCTTCCTCACTCTATTCAGCATCTGTACTTATAAGGGTTGGTTTGTTTATAATTTGGGCTGATTTGCTGTATTTTGCATTCTTTGAGAATTATAAACATAGTGACTTAACAGAGATAGGCTGTTCTGTCTTTCAGAGCTGTGTCTTGATATCTAGGGAGAAAAAGAGAAGGCCAAACCTAGGTCTCCCTGGCCTAGAATCTTCATGGTCTTTTTCTAATTAGATTCCTCCCTGTGTACATCCCTCTTCCTATTTTCTTTCTTTCTTTTTTTTTTAAAGCACTGAGAAGTTCTATTTTCTTGCTTGGCTTTTGCCTGACATTTGAAGGATGAGTTATTAACGATACTAAATTAATAACGGTTATAGAGTATATTTGAGAAGATCATAAAAAAATCAGTAATGTCATCATGTCAAGCAAAGTTTCTGATGGTTTTTTTTTAAATTATGCATGTCTTTTATTTTCTTCCCCTCCAACATTGATCCGGAGCTTTCAAAGGGACATTAATCTACCTGACCACATCAGAATCCTTAATTATTCACGTCTAGCAATATGTCTAATTCTACAGCAATTCCCCTTGGATATGCAATTGTTCAAGAGGATTTCGGCGGCTCCTCAGCTTAGTGCTCTGTACTCTCTGCCATCAGACTCCCAGTGAGCAGCTATTCTCATCCTCCTCTTGCCTCGTGCTTTTGCTCGAGAGAGGATAGTTTCTCTGCTAGTAACATATGAGTAAGCATTCCAGGGCAATAATTGCATGAGGAGTCCTTCCTTTGCTAAGGGGAAGAAAAGGGATACTCTAAATATAGGAATCCCTGGGAGGTATAAGCCTTAGATGTACTGAGCAACTCAATTTGCTTTTTTTCAACTTCAACCATCATTGAGGGGTTCATAGAAGCGGAGGTTTTCATTGCCAGTTCTTAAGAACTACTTGGTCCCTTTGCCTCTTATATTTCAACAGGTTCTCAAATGTCAAGGAAAGATAAGAGACTAAATTATCTTGTTTCTCAAATCTGTATTCCTTTTGACTGACAGAATAATTTTTCTGAGGGGCAAAATTTGGCAACTTTCCTCCTCTACATAAAAAAGAAACAAACAATATGCTGCTCCCTATCACCTACAAAGCAAAATCCAGATTTCTTAGTTTGACATTCAATGCTCTTCACATTTTGCTGTAGTGTATCTTTCTAGCCTTTTTTTTTTTTTTTTCATATTACTCCCTTTCACTTATTGGACTTTCTATCATACTAGATTACTAGCTGTTACTCAATAGCAATATGAGTCAGGATCTAAATTCAAATACCATCCCTGTTGATTACTATTTGCATGATCTTGGACAAATTATTTAATGTTCAGGACTCTCAGTTTTATCATCTGTAAAGTGAAAGGGTTGAAATGGATGGCTTCTGAAGTAAATTCCAGCTCTTAAGCTATGTTCCTATGACTAGGTATTATCAGCACAAAAGACACTTGATCCATATATTCCAATCCATCTTATCTATATTCTACTTGTACAAGCTGGTTTGTATACTGTCCCCCATTAGAGTATGGGCATCTTGAGAACAAGGATGGGCTCTTGCCTTTCTTTGTACCCCTAGTACTTAGCACAGTGCACAGCACAGAGAAGGTTCTAAACTATATACACCTTTTTGTTTTTAAATTTGTTTAGTATTTTATTTTCCCCAGTTACATATAAAATAATTTTAACATTCATTTTACGATACTATTTATTATTTTTCCAATTACATATAAAGATAGTTTTCAATATTCATTTTTATAAGACTTTGTGTTCCAATTTTTTTTCTCCCTCCCTCACTACCTCCTCCTCAAGGCAGCAAGCAATTTGATATTAGTTAAATATATATAATCCTTTGAAACATAATATTCATTTTAAAACTTTGAGTTCCAAATTCTCTCTCTTCCCCTTCCATGGAGAAGCCAAACAATTGATGTGTAGTCATGCAGAACATTTCCATATTAGACACGTAAAAGAAAACATAGATTCCCCCAAAAAACACCACCAAAAAGCCCAAACCCCAAACTATGAGGTCCTTTTGAGAGCAGGTGTGTTGCCTTTATATGCCTAGCACTTCGCACAAAGCCTAAGTCATGTAGGTGTTAAATTAATGCTTATCAATTGACTGACTTATTGCTTAATAAATGCTTTTTGACTTGACTGGAGGTACTTTATCTACCCTATTAAACTGACAGCTCTTTTTTGAATCAAGGATCATCTTTTACCTTCATTTATATCCCCAGCACTTACCACATTATCTATGTCATAGTAAGAACTTAATTAACATTTATTGACTAATTGATTATTGTTTAACAAATGATTCTTGATTTGACTTGATATACTTGCTCTTGGGAAGCTTATAGTTCAGTAGGATTATGACATATAGAAATAGCTGGAAGAGTAAATCATCATAACATTTAGAGCAAAAAGGAACTTAGAGATAATCTTGTCCAGTGCCTTCATTTTCCAGATAAGGAATCTGTAAGTCAGAGAACTGGACTGACTTCCTCAAAGTAGCAGACCTGGGATTTGAAACCAGGATTTCTAATTCCAAATAGATGATAAATACATATGAGACTGTATGCTAGAGAGGGGAGGGTATTGAATTTGGAGGCAGAAAATGTAAATATGCATCTAGGTTCATGTAATTCTGTCAAAACATTTCATCTCTTTGTGCCTTGTTTCTTCACCTGAAAAGAGGAGATAGAGTGCTCCAGGTTTGGAGTTAAAGGAAGCACTTGAATCTTGGATCCTCCACTTACTATCTTTATAATTTTAAATATAACCTTTCTATGCCTCAGTTTCCTCATCTGGGAAACGAGATTGTTAAATTAAATGTTTTTTAAAGTCTCTTGTGGGTCTAAAAGTATGATCCTGTGATATCATAGACTCATGACATAGACCTATAAAAGTGTTCCTAGAACATGTTGGGTCTATTTGCCATTATTGTCTCCAAGCTCCTACTTTCCTTATTTCTTCCATGAATAAAACTCAACAACATGCAATTGAATAGTTTACTCAAAACTTAAGCAAAAACTTAAGCCAATAACAAAGAATAAAATTGCAGCAACTATTACTAATACCCATTCTTCTAAATGGCCTCTGCCTTCTAAGTAATTTTTGTTGTTTAGTTGTTTGTCTTGTCAGAGCCTTTGCAACCCCATTTAGGATTTTCTTGGCAAAAATACTGGAGTGGTTTGCCATTTCCTTCTCCAGTGGATCCATTTTGTCAGGCAATCAGAATTTAGGTGTCTTGCCTAGGGTCATATAGCTAGGAAATGTCTGAGATTGGATTTGAATTTGGGTCTTCCTGACTCCAGACCCAGTGCCCTATCCACTAGCTGCTTTCCCTGAGAACACTAATTACTTTCCATTAAAATACTCTGTCCCTTTAGAAAAGCAGGAGAGAGATCCATCACTAACTCACCACTCTGTTAAAGAGCTTAGTGTCTATCCATGATACTGCATAATCAACTCCTCTGGAGATCTTGCCCCAGCAGAATGGAGAGTGGGCTGAATATAATGAAGCTGCTTTCTTAATTCTTCCCTCACACCTGTAAGATCTTCAGCCTTTGTTTAGACACTGTCTCTATTTCTTTCCTTATCTGCCATCTTGCTCTACAGAGCTCATACCTTCTCTAGCATACTTTTCAAAAGGCAGAAATTCCCCCCACTCAAGGTGCTCATATATGGCCTCCTAGAAGCTTTTCCCTAAAGAGCATCTCTCTGAAGCATTTTCAGAACCTAATGATCTCTACTGGGTCTATATTCCAGAGATCATAAAAGAGGGAAAATGACCCACATGTGCAAAAAATATTTGTAGCAGCTCTTTTTCGTAGTGGCAAGGAATTGGAAAATGAGTGGATGCCCATCATTGGAGAATGGCTGAATAAGCCATGGTATATGAATATATATCTATGAATGTATAGTGAATAAATATTATTGTTCTATAAGAAATGATCTGCAGGATGATTTCAGAGGCCTGGAGAGACTCAGATGAACTGATGCTGAGTGAGATGAGCAGAATCAAAAACATTATACCCAGTAACAATAAGATTGTGTGATGATCCACTGTGATGTTGCTCTTCCCAGCAATTCAGTGATCTGAGACTTAGGATGGAAAGTGCCATCCACATCCAGACAACTAGGGAGAATGAATACTGATCAAAGCATACTATTTTACCTTTTCTTTTCTTTCCTTTTTTCTTTCTCGCAGTTTTTCCTTTGTGTTCTGATTTTTCTTTCCCAGCATGATTCATATGGAAATATATGAAAACAAATAAATAGACAGATAAATAGAAAAATAAAAATAAAAAAGAACATGGTGATCTTTGAGGATTCCTCTATTCTCATAGCATATTTGAATTGCAAGATAAAGGGTTGATCCTCTATTCCAACCTCCTCATTTTTTAGATAAAGAAACTGAGGTCTAGAGAATTGGTTTTCCCAAGGTCAGATAGGTGATAAGTGGAGGAGATGAAATTTGTATCCAAATCTCCTAGCTCTAATGAGCTTTCTGCTGCCAGAATAACAAGTAAACAAGTTGCTTTTCAGGCAAAATGGGTTGTCACCCCCATCCTGTCCCATCTCTCATTGATCTATAAAGTCTCTTCCAGCTCTAAATCCTATCAGAGGTACAAACCAAGAGCTATTTGAGGTCCGCTCTTCCTTTGTAAATAGAACACCGACAACTTACTTCACTGAGTTATATTGAGGAAATAAATTTAAAATGACTGAAAAGCTCTTTACAGATAAGAGGTTCTGGGGAAATCGAAGCAACAATGAAAATACCACTACTGATAATGACAGTCATGATAATATTAGTCTGAGTCACTGGGTAGCTAGTGGGCCCTTCGCTGAAGAACTGAATACTAAACCCTCCCAAATGCTGAGACAGCGAACAAGATTGTTGGCATTCACTGAAAGCTTGGATGGGGAAGGAGGGACAAGGGAAGGGAGGAAAAAGAAAGAGCTTTCTCATTTTTCTGAATAAGGGCAGCCCAGGAGCCTGTGCCTTTATGTTCCCAAAGGGAAGCCGGGATGAAATCATTCAAGCTACTGGAGTGAATCAGCTCAAAGAACACCCTAACCCCTAAGCTCATACAGTAAAAACAAGTTCCAGGATTATATATTATCAGCCTAGTTAGTTAGCCATCATTTGTCTAAAACCAGTCTTTCTCTCTAGTATGTATTTATATATGTATGCCTCAGCTTATATAACATATATTTATGTAGCATTTTTATAACTGGCATGTATAAATTACTCTAAGGTTTACAAAGAATTGAACAGGCATTATATCATTTGAGCCTCACAAAACCTTGTAAGGTAGATATTACTGATATTTCTATTCCCATTTCACAGATGAGCACACTGAGACTCAGGGAGATTAATCCATAACCATTTATCTATATTTTTATATGTATGCATGTTAACACTCAATGTATTTTCTCACACTATTCTTTCTCTATCTTCCTTTCTCCTTCTGTACATATATATATGTATATGTGCATATATATATATACATACATATATATATTTAATCCTATTTTCTATACATCTAATTATATCTGTTTGAGTTCATTTATATCTCATTTCTCAATAAAAGGGTGAGACCAAACATCTTTTAGATATTTGTAGTCTCTACTTGCATATGAGGGCAGCTGGGTGGCTCAGTGGCCAGAGCACCAGGCCTGGAGTCAGGAAGCCTGAGTTCCAGTCTGATCTCAGACACTTATTAGCCATGTGATCCTGGGCAAGTCACTTACCCTATTTACTTCAATTTCCTTATCTGTAAAATAAGATAGAAAAGTAAATAGTAAGCTACTCTAGTACCTTTGCCAAAAAACCTCAAATGGAATCACAAATAATCATATATACCTGAATAAAGTATATATACATATATTAATATATATAAATATATATAATATTCATTAACCACTTTGTACATAGCCCAGAGTTGGTATTCACTAAGAACTTATGAGGAGGAAGAAGGGAGGGAGTGCCGAACACAAAGTAAATGTGTAATAAAGTATAAAATAGATGCTTATTGAAGTTTTGAAGTTTTAAATTCAACATTGTGGTTTGTCAGTTCAAATCAAATTATCTATTTTTTATCATTTATATGAAATGCTCACAAAAGAGGCAATATTGAATAGTGGATGAAGAGACCTCCTCAAAGCCTCAAAGACCTGGAATCAAGTCCTGCCTTGGATATGTGTGTATGTGTGATCCACTTACCACACAATACACATGGGCAAGGCACTTAATCTGTTGGTGTTCTATGCAGCTCTATAAGGTTGTAGTTCCAAAGAAGTTGTGCCACAGTAAAAAAAATTTCTTTTTTTAAACCAAATCTTTTTATTTACAAAACATATTCATGGGTAATTTTTCAACATTAATTCTTGCAAAGCTTTCTGTTACAAATTTTGCCCTCCTTACGCCCCATTCCCTCTCCTAGATGGCAGGTAGTCCAATACTTGTTAACTATGTTACAATATATGTTAAATTCAATATATGTATACAGTTATACAGTTAGTTATCTTGCTTCACAAGAAAAAATGACTCAAGAAGGGAAAAAAAAAACTGAGAAAGAAAAAAAAAATGCTTTCTATGGGATTTCCCAATACCAGTTGAAATTTGTTAAACAAACAGAAATCTGGGACCAGTAGAAACTGTTTTGTGGAAGGGAATGGAGTAACATTAAACAAACTTTTGTTGGCTATAATAAGTGCAGTTACACTTTGACCCCCAAATTTGTCTTGACTGGACTCTGAGGAGTCCCTCTTTGTAAATAGCACTGGATAGGAAGCCACGGGACCTTATTTCTGCTCTGAAATTTTGAGTGAGCCTCTGAGTGAAACTCTTCTGAGCTTAGGGAGGAACTAGGGGATCTCCAGGATACCTGAAGCTCCACGATGCCATAAAGTAAAATTCCTATCTTTTCATGCCCTGATTTGACTTATTTTCTTGCCAGATCTTTTTTGTTGTCTGGCTTGTTTGCTGAGATTAGGATGAATTCACTTCCTGGATGATATTAACCCATTGGGGTTTCCTTGTTGAGATTTGCCGTATCTTGGATACCACCTATAGATGACCGAGCTCCCAACTTAAGTCTCATCTACAGACTTGGGGGCCACACCTACCAACAGCTGGTAAGCCTGGCTAATTGGGCTCATGTTTCCCTAGAGTCTTTTAGTGGATTTGTGGAGCTAGCAGAGCTCCATCTGTCTGAAGGTCTGACTCGGCTGCTACAAAGGATGGGTACCAAACACATGGAAAAACAGCAATTCTCCACGGTACCCAAGAATTCAGGAAGAATCAGGACAAGGGCAGGGAATACACCTTCTGCAAAGAACTATCCAAATGCTGAAGCTTTGTGAGGTCCTTAGCTCGGAGGAGAAAAGCCTGCTTTCCAAACTATCCCAGGAGAATATTCCGCTTTCCCTCACAGATTCCTCTTGTTGTTAGCTAACACCTGTAACCAGTTTTCTGAAGTCCTGAGCCTCTGACCTTCACATCACTGATATGAGATCAACTGTACTTTGGTTCAAAAAAGCATCCAGTCTACTAGAACTAAATGTGAGGCAGAATCCTGTAGTGAAAAGAATAATGGACTTAGAGAAAGGAGTCAACTGAGCTGAATCCTAGTCCTCAGGACCTGCCAGCTGTATGATTCTAGGCAAATCCAGAGAGAAGTAAATAGATAAATAGACAGAAATATACATGTGTGTATACATACATATATGTTAGATAAGTAGATAATATGCAAATAGAACATTTATTAAGCACATGTATGCTAGATTCTGATCTATGTATCTGAGATACAAATGCAAGGGGAAGAAGGAAGAGCAAGAAACATTTGTGAAGCACCAACTATGTGCCAGGCATTGTACTGCTTTATAATTACTATTCATCAATAAACATTTATTCTTGTTATTTAGATTACATATGTACATTCATGTTTTAAATATTTCCATGTGAGTCAGGTTGGGAAAGAAAAATAAGAACAAATGGGAAAAACCATGAGAAAGAAAAATAAAAAGAAAGGAAAATGGTAAAAAAAAAAATAATAATAGTGTGCACTGATCCACATTCAGTCTCCACAGATCTTTCTCTGAATTTTTTTATTAAAGCTTTTTATTTGCAAAACATATGCAAAGGTAATTTTTCAACATTGACCCTTGCAAAGCTTTCTGTTACAAATTTTTTCTCTCCTACCCCCACCCCCTCCCCTAGATGGCAGGAAGTCTAATACATGTTATTTATGTTAAAATACGTGACAAATCAAATATGTGTATCCATATTTATAGTTATCTTGATGTACAGGAAAAAAAAACCTGAGAAGGAAAACATAATGCAAGCAAACATCAATAGAGAGTGTGAAAATGCTATGTTGTGGTCCAGACTCAGATCGCACAGGCCTCTCCCTGGATGTATATGGCTTTCTTCATCACTGAATAACTGGAACTGGTTTGAAACATTTCACTGTCGAAGAGAACCATGCCCTTCAGAATTGATCATCAAATAGTCTTCTTGTTGCTGTGTATGATGATCTCCTGGTTCTGCTCACTTCACTCAGTATCAGTTCATGCAAGTCTCTCCAGATCTCTCTGAAATCATCCTGCTGGTCGTTTCTTACAGAACAATAATATTTGAATGGCTTTTTCATACAGTTTTCAATAAACATTTATTAAGCATTTACTATGTGCCAGGCATTGTTTTAAGTTCTGGGAATACAAAAAAAAAAACAGCAAGACAGTCACTGACCTCAAGGAGTTTACAATTTAATAAGGAACACAATGGAGAGAGAGAGAGAGAGAGAGAGAGAGAGAGAGAGAGAGAGAGAGAGAGAGAGAGAGAGAGAGAGAGAAAGATTCAGTACAAATAGGAAATAATTAGGGGCAGGGCATTAGAATTAAGAGTAGTTGGGAAAGACTATCTCTAAAAAGTAGAATTTTAATTGGGATTAATAAATTATATATAAATATAAAATATTTTAATATAACATATTTTAATTTAATTTGATATAATATAAACTAAAATAAAAATTATATATGTATATACATATATATTAAAGGAAGTCAGGGATGTCAGTAGTCAGAGTGGAGTAGGGAGAACATTCCAGGCATGAGAGATAGTCAGAGACAACACCAGGAGCCAAGACAAGCAGTCTTGTTTATGGAACAGCCAGGAGGTAATTACTGGGTTGAAGAATGAATTTTAGGGAGTAAGATATAAGAAGACTGGAGAGGTAGGAGGGGGCTAAATTATCAAGGACTTTGTCAAACAAAGGCTATTATATTTGATCTTATAGAAAATAGGAAGAGTTTATTGAATGGTGATGGGTAGTAAGGTGACAAGATCAGATACGAGTTTTAGGAAAATAATTTTAATAGTTGACTAAAGGATAGATTGGAGTGGGGAGTCCTGAGGCAGGCAGGCAGACCCACTAGCAATAGTTCAAGCATGAGATAATGAAGACCTGCACTAGAGTGGTCACAGTGTCAAAGGAGAGAAGGGAGCATATTTGAGAAATGTTTTAATGGTGAAATTGGCAGACATTGGCAATAGATATGAGGCACGAGAGATAGTGAGGAATTTGAGATGACTCCTGTGTTTTGAGACCAAGGGACTGGGAGAATGCTATTGCCTTCCGTATTAAAAGGGAAAGCAGGAGGGGAACAGGATTTAGAGGGAAAGAAAATGATTTCTGCTCGGGACATGTTGAATTCAAGATGTCTACTGAATATCTAGTTTCAGATTTTTAAAAGGCATATGGACATGGAGATTGGCAGTCAAGGGAGAGAATAGGGCAAGAAAGATAGATTTGAGAAAATAGCCAGCAGTTAGAGATGATAATTAAATCGCTGGGAGGTAATAAGATCAAATAATATAGATAGAGGGAGATGAGAAAAGGGGCCAGGACAGATCCTTGAGGGGCATTTATAGTTAAAGGGTTTAAGGAGGAAGATCCAGCAGAGAGAGAGAAATAGACAGATTAGTGGGAGGAGAACCAGCAGAAAGAGGTAGATATATTATTAATCTAAGCTTGACAACTGAGGAAACTGAGGCAGACAATAGTTAAGTGGCCCGGGTCACACAGCTAGTAAGTATCTGAGATGTAATTTGAACTTATGTTCTTTACTCCAGGTTCAATATTCTCTCCTCTGTGCCATCCATCTGCCCCAAGAAAACAAGATATCCCTACCCTCAAAAAGCTTATATTCTAATAAAGGGGATATAACATATTAAGGGTCTTGAAAGAAGGGAGCCAAGGAAGAGGAGAAAAAGGTCTGAAGAAGGAAGTTAAGATAAAGGTAAGGGGATGCAAGTGACTACCTCTCCTATAACAATGATCCTGACAAATAGTCACCAATCAGCAGAATAGGACCCCAAGCTAAGAAGCTGCTTTTCAAGGAGGAAAAATCTTGAAAGTGAGTTGAGGTGGAATTTCTCCATTTCTTTATTTGTAAAATGAAGGAAAAACTTGCAATCCACCTTTCAAGTTGGTTGTGAGAAGTATAGTTTGAAAACCTTAGTGTGCTCCATAAATATTTATATTTTATCCCTTCTAAGATACCTCTGAGAGGGAACCATCTTCTGCAACATCCCTGCCTCTTGTCGTACACCTCTGCTTCAAGATCTCCACATGGAGACCACACTGCTCATTAAGGAAGTACATTCCACTTTGGGGCAGCTATAATTCTTAGAAAATCTCCCCTTTCCTTTCTACTGAGCTGCAATTTAGCACCATCTGACTTTGATTCATTAGACTTAGTTCTGTTCTCTGGGGCTAAACAAAACAAATCTAAAGTCTCCAGCCCTTTTAAAATCTTTGAAAATTCTTAACAAGTCTCCTGCAGACCTTCTTTCCTCAAGCTAAGAATCCTTATGTCCCTCAACCAATTCTTGGATGGCACAAATTTGAGATCTCTGCTCATTCTGGTCATCTTCTAGATGCAGGTCAGTTTTTCAACATCCTCCTTCAACTGTGGTTCCTAGAATGATACAATCCTGTGTGGGTGGCTTGCCCAGGGGAGAGGACAATGGAACAGTGACCTCTCTCACTCTGCTGTGGTATACTGCTAAGATCCCCTTAAGCACTATTTGTGGACCACTAAGATGTTCAGCTCTTTTTCACATGAACTGTGGGTGGCAGTGCTAAGGAGATTGAGAATTGTAATGTAGTCAACAGTATTGTTAGAGTACATTAAGAGAATTGGTACATCCAGTGGTGGGCTCCAGCCTCAACAAAGGCACTGCTTGCACCAAGCTGGCATGGCTTGTGGCATAGTGGGCACTGGTCTCAATTAAATATTGATCTGGAAAAGGAGAAGAAAATGGAATATTATTATCAATTAGAATTATGACAGTACATCTCCTCCATGCTGGAGAAATTTTCTTCGACAATGTTCTATATTTATGTTACCCAGGTAATCCAACTATGGTTACTCATGTTTTACTTTACAAAGAAAATGAAAAAGCAACATGCTTTTTTTGAAGGAGTGATTTTACCAGTGAAATAAAGAGATTTCTGAATACAAGATTCACTGTAGGATGAGAGAGGCAGGGAGGAAGCAGAGATAGAAGAAAGGTAAGAGATTCAGAAATAGACAACTACATCTTGTCCATGCAATCCACAGAGAGTGGACCCTTTGCTCAGACTAACATTATTCTGTGGATTATTGAATTCAATGAAGAAGGGTCAGGGAAGGGAACTGGAGAGAAATTTCTTGTCTCCCCAGTACCTGGAGATTCATAGAAATAATCATGCAAAAATTGTGCATTTGAGACTCAAAAAAGGGGTCGTGACTTTCTCCAAGGAAAAGTATGCAATAGAAAGAAAGTGGTTCTGTTTTCCTCATCCTCCCATAAAATTTTCACAAGCTCTAATTCAGTCTTACTACAATTTAATTTTCCTTCAAAGCATTCACCACATACTGCAACGTTGGTCTCAAACTGCACCACTAATCCTGGATGGACTGCTCTCAGGTCACGCACACAGAGGTGTAGGTCACTGTTATCATAATCACAGCAGAAAATGTTAGTCTGAACATAGTGGCCAGTCTCCATCTGTGGTTTGCACAGACTCTCTCCCTCTCTTTCTGTCTCTCTGTGTCTGTGTGTGTGTGTCTCTCTCTGTGTGTCTCTGTCTCTGTCTGTCTGTCTCTCTCTCTCTATATATATATATACATATATATACATGTGTGTATGTTTATATATATATACATATATATACAGTTGTTGTCTATTTCAGAATTTCTCTCATCTTTTTTTTTCCCTCCTTCCTTCCTCCCTACCTCTCTCTCATTCTACAGTGAATTGTGTGCTCAGAAATCTCTTTATTTCACTGATGAAATCACTCCATGAGCAACTGGGAAATACCATTGTCCCTATAGACATGTTTCCTAATAGAAAATTGACACCATAAGTTATATCCACCTCTTTAAGGATTGGGGGAAAGTTCCAAAAAAAGATTATCTTTTTCTGGACTAATTCACCCTGTGCTGGTGTATTAACAGAAAAAACAATATACTCTGCTGCTTCTTTAGTCAAATATAAATAATAACCTGGATAATAACCTGGATTTTGCCTCAATCACAAAGAGGAGTAGAAGGAATATGGGTTGATATAGCACTTATTATATTCCATGCTCTATGCTAAATGCTTCACAATTAATTATTTCATTTACTCCACAAAACAATCCTATGAGGCAAGTGCTGCTATCCCCATTTTACAGTTAGAGAAACTGAGGCAAAGTTCTAGGATCACAAGCTAGAAAGCATCTAAGGATAGATTTGAATTCAGATCTTCCTGACTGCAGGCCAGTCATTTTTCAGTCATATCCAACTCTTGTTGACCCAATTTGGGGCTTTCTTGGCAAAAATTCTAGAATCATTTGCTATTTCCTTATCCAGCTTACTTTACACATCAGAAAATTGAAGCAAACAAGGTTAAGGGAGTTGTCCAAAGTCGCATAGCTAGCTAGTAAAGTTCCATGGTTATATTTGAACTAAGGAAGAGTCTATCTACTTCTATCTACATTCTATTCTATTCTATATTCTACATTATATTCTATTCTACATTCTATCTACTGAGCCATCTAGCAGCCATGATTTGGAAGTTAACTAGAAATAAATAAAAATATATATCAATGCAGAGATCCAAACTTCTATCTAAATAACAGGCATTTCCTTAACTAGAATGATTATGATAATAGTTTTAATTTTGTATTTAATATAACAACCCTAAAAATGCAGAGGAAGACACCACATGGACCTGAGGGGCCTTTATAATACCCCTCGACTAAAAACAAGTTAATTACAATGATAGTGTTACAACAGTAATAATAGTTTTCTTAAATGCTGGGGTTATTTAGGTCTAATCTGTTCTGATCAAATCTGGTTTTCTGAATATGAAAATGTGAGCAGCTCTCATATACCAATATTAGCTGAGATTTGATGGGGTTCAAACGATTGATTTGTATACATCAATAAAAAATTTAGTTCAAAGGTCCTTAACCCAGGGTCTGTGAATTTAAAAAAAAGTTTAATAATTATATTTTCATGTAATTGGTTTTCTTTCTAATCTACTTATTTTAATGCATTTAAAAATATTTTGGGAAGGGTTCAGGCTTCATCAGACTGATTAAGGGGGAGGAGTATTCATAAATATAAAAAAAGGTTAAGAAACTTGGTCTAGTTAAATTAAAAAACAAACAAACAACCACAATCCACTATTTCAAATAACAAATTGCTTTTTCCTGAATACCAGTTAATCTCTTCCATGCCCATTAACAGCCAAACCCAGCCTTTTCTGGGAATTAAGGCACCCTTACCCAAAAAGCCACAGGTACAGTCCTAGCTTCTATTCAGTACTACAAACAGCAAAGGTGGAGGGGTTCTTACATGGATGAGGATGGGAAGTCCAAGCCAGCAAAGTGGCAGAGGGCAAAGGACGTTTCCTTCTGGCCCAAGTTGGGATCAAGAAGGAAATGGATCGCTTTAGATCAGGAAAAAAGGAGATTTTCATTGTTCTCTATGAACTGTGAAACTAAAATACAGATTTCTTACTCAGCTGGGTAACTTACCTAACCAACTTCACCTCTCAGAACTTTTTTCATGGCTTTGTTCTGTAGCCAAGCAGACTCTTTCTTGTGTCCAGTAGTGAACATTGTCATATCTCTTCTACATCTTTACTCATGGTGGCTTTATCATTCCCCACTGCATTGGGGAGAAAACACTTCTAATGTCTTAATGATGAGTGATGGGGCAGCTAGGTAGCATACTGGATAAAGAGCTGAGCCACAAGACCTGAGTTCAAATCTAAACTCAGACACTTATTGTCCGGGCAAGTCACAATCTCTGTTTGCCTCGGTTTCCTGAACTATAAAATGGGGATAATAATCGCACCTATCTCCCCTGTGAGAATCTAATAAGATATTTGCAAAGCACTTAGCACAGTGCTTGGATTATAGTATAAACTTAATAAACACTTGTTTCCTCCCTTGAACCTTAATGTAGCCCAATTAGTCCAGTTATTTTGCCACAGCAGAGAGCTAAGAATGAAACTGAAAAAAGGATAGAGGGAGCTGAAATTATGAGAGTTAAAGAGAATTTCAAAGTTTTCTCTATACCATGTGCTTCTGGGAGATCTTATCAAAGTGGACGTCCCTGGATGTCTGAACTCACACCTGCTCCCATATTTTAATGTGTTTGTGGTGTGTGTATGTGTATGTGTGTGTATGTGTATCTGTATGCAACTCTGTGTGTCTGTTTTCATTGTCCTTGTTTCTTTATCTCTCTCTCAATCTCTCCTCCTCCCTGTTTCCCTTCCTCCCTCTGTCTGTCTCTGTCTCTCTCTCTCTGTCTCTGTCTCTCTCTCTCTGTCTCTCTCTCTCCTCTATCACTCTCTTTCTCTCTGTCTCTCTGTGTTTCTCTCTCTGTGTCTCTGTCTTTGTCTCTCTGTGTCTCTTTCTGTCTCTGTCTCTCTCTCTCTCTTTCTTTCTCCCTCTCCCTCTCTCTCCCCTTCTACCTCTCCCTTTCCTTCTCTCTCCCCCTCTCCCTTTCCACATGGAAACCACTGTGGACACCCCAGAGGAAGACGCTGCTCTGTGGGGGTCTGGGGAGGATGGTGAGGTCACTCCCTCTTATCAATTCCCTTCTTTCTCTTGCTCAGGCAGACCTTTCAGAAGTATCTCCACTGACTGTGGCTCACTGATCTCCCAGCCCAGCAGGTGCCCAAAGGAAGAGCCCCAGTTTCCATGGCAACGCTCCTGGGTGTCACCTCTTTCCTATCCCTATCCCTCTCTTAAGAGGCACTAAATGGGGAAACAATAGTCTTTGTTGCTCTCTACATTCTGCTATGCTGAGAGCAGCATGGGTAGGTGTATGTATGGCAGGGGGAGGGGGGGAAGGAATGCAGGAAAGGGATATTTGATGGAAAAAATAGGACAAGTGAAGAAGTCCAGAAAATCTGGATGAAAGAGCACCTCCACCCCACCCATGAACCTGAAACCTTTGATTTTGACAAAATTATTTATTACAATTCCTCTAACTCAGTGTCCAAAACAGTTTTCCCCATTATTTAAATAAGGGCGAATTAAATTTTTTATTATAGATTTAGAGCTAAAAGATAACTTATTGATCATCTGGCCTATTCACCAGATCCCATCATTTTATAGACGGGGATACTTAGGAAGCAGATGGCTCTTCTAAGGTCATACAGACAGTAAGTAATTGAACTGGGACTGCTCATGTGGCTCTAGGGCTGCATATCCAAGGTCTTTCCATCATGCTACACTTTTCCAAGAATGTTTTCCATTTCCCACCATTTCTACCAAGCAGAAATGGAACAAAAATGGATTCAAATAAGAAGAGGAGACCTGGTTTCTTGCTTTTACTGCTTGTTTATTAGGTATATGACTTTGGTTTCTTGCTTCCATCGCCATTATTAACAAAATGACCTACCTAGTAGAAGTCATTGTAGTCTTGTAAACTCTGGCTCTCTCATCTATGAATAGGGATAATACCCCTTAATCTGCCACACTCACAAATCTATTGTTAGGGCCATGTGAAATAACATTTATATAATTTTAAAAGGCCATATAAGATGATAATTACAAGATCATCTCCTTATTTTAATATAATGCCCTTAGTATAGTTAACAGATTCATAAGAACTGGGCACAACCCTTACTTCTCTCTTTATTAACTGTGTAACATAGGAAGAAAGGGAGAAAGGAAGGAGAGAGAAATGAAAAAAGTGAAGGAAGGAAGAAGAGAAGGAAGCAACAAAAGAAGGAAGGTAAGGAAAAGAGGAAGAGAGGGATGGAAGGAGGGAGAGAAGAAAGGTAGAAAAGAAGGAATGAAGGTAGAAAAAAGAAGGAAGGAAGGAAGGAAGGAAAAAGGAAGGAAAGGAGAAAGAGGAAGGAAAAGAGGGAGGAAAGGAGTGAAGAAATAAAGAAAGGCAAGAAGGAAACACATTTATTAAATACATATTATATGCCAGGCACTGTGCTAAGCATTTTAGATGCTATTATTTTTCCCATTGTGCGAGGTTATGTGATTTGCCCAGAATCACACATTGAAGTTAGTTTATTTTGCTTGATTTCACTCCTCATCTATAAAAAGGTGGGGTTCGGCCAAGTGATCCTCCCTTCTAGTTCTAAACTTTATTATCCCCTTGAAGGTCTGAGCTCCTCCTTTCCAATGAGGAAATGTCCAGTTGGGTATTCCCTAACTTTTCTGTTTTGCTTTTCCATTGCTACCAGAGCCTTCGAGTCCCACATCAAGTCTCACCTCTTCCAGGAAGACTTTCCAGTCCACTCCAGTCTGCATCTCTCTTCAGGTCTTTTGAATTCTAACAGACAACATCACATCCTTTGGTACTTGGTTCATATAACCTACTATGGCTTGCTCATTGCTTCAGGAATGTTGGTCTTATTTCTCCAACTAGAAAGTAAGTTAACATGGCATTGTGTAGTGGAAGGAATTCTGGGATACGAATCAGAGGAAATAGATTCAAATCCTCCTCCTCTCCCCAGGATGACATCTGAGAAGGATCTTTTTTCTAGTCTCTTCCTAGGTAATTAAGGGGCACTGGCTAGGTAGCCTCTGAGCTTCTTTTTACCTCCCAATCTATAATCCTCTGCTCAAGGTTCCTGAGGGCAAGGCCCGTCTCTTACCTGTTATCTCAGAAGAGAAAAGCACTTAACAAATATTTATTGATGGACTGTCATCTCACACCTAGAAAAGATATGGAAACAAGAAAAAAGACTCAGAAACAAAGCTCAAGGAACCAAAGGATTCTAGAAACTACAAAAGAGAGAAGTACTGAGAACATTTCAGGGACCTCAGTGGGAGGGGGAAAGGTGATAAAACTTCCAAAATTGTGTACGTGAGCAAGCACACATCAATGCATAGAGAGCATGAGAGAGAGCTAGATTTGCTGACTGAACTCAGTGAATACCCTTTGCAGCTTATGTTGGAGAAAAGTGCTATAAAATGGAAAAAGTATCATTATTGTTATCATTAATAATAAAAATGACTGTGGGATACAAGGTATTTCCCCAGCAAGCTTTGAGAAGCTGGTCCAGCTTTATTAATTCAGCCAGCACTGGAGATATGCAGATTATCTGACAAGTGCTGATGAGCCAGCACCAATATTTTTCAGTCTGCATTAGGAAGCCTGAGTATCCGAATGGACCGTTACCAGCAGGTGATCACTTCTACCCTGAAGGACAGAACTGATGCATATCGAGACATGGGGACAGGAAAAAGACTGCTAGAACCTCTTCATCTGGAAAGCAGACATCTGCCAAAGATGTCTCCTGTTGGAAAAAACCTAGTCTAGACTCGATCAACTAGCCCATCCTTCCCCCTACCCCTAAGCAAAACTTACCCCAAAAACAAAGGTGTAAGCTTCTCTTAAAAGCAATAAGGTAAATTAAGGGTAAAGAAAATGGGACTTAGACTCAGAAAATATGGTTTCAATAACTGGTCACTCCCATGGCAAAAAACAGAAAGCAAGAATAGATGAGGCCTTATATAGTCAAGACATGAAGCTGGGGGAGCCGGCTCTTCATTACCTTCTAGCTCTCTTACATTTTACTCAGTTCTACCCTTCCTACAATGAGACTACTGTGGCTTACTTGCAGTTCCTGGAACACCACACTCCTATTCGTATTTCCTATCCCTCTACCTCTGCTGTCTATGTCTCTTGATTAGAATGCTTGGTCTTTTCATTGATGCTTCTTGGTCACTTTGATTTGCTTCATAAGTTACTTTAAGACCTATTTTCCACAAAAGGATTTTAATGCTTAGTCCCCTGTCTCCTTACTACCTTTCTCCCTCAGATTGTTTTTCATGTATTCTGCCTACATCTTCTACATATCCAGTTATTTACATGTTGTATCTTACAGTAGAATCTAGGCTTCTTGAGAATAGAGATAGAACATAATAAGTGCTTAATAAATACTTGCTAATTTGACTTAAGGTGTTTACATATATATATATATATATATATATATATATATATGCGAGTTATTCTTGCTATCATTACTGTCATGAAAAATGGTAATATTTGATATAGTACTAATGGCTATTAACATTTTGATAAGTTGTGGTTTTTTTTGTTTGTTTGTTTGGGTTTTTTTGCTAAAGCAATTGGGGTTAAGTGACTTGCCCAGGGTCACACAGCTAGGGAATGTTAAGTATCTGAGGCCAGATTTGAACTCAGGTCCTCTTGACATGAGGGATGGTGCTCTATTCCACTACACCACCTAGCTGCCCCTTGATAAGTTATTCTTGATAGATAATGTCTGCATATTAATGGGGATTTTGAATGCTTAATTCAAAGATTCTTTGTTATCCTTGATGAGAGCTTGATATTTCTTTCAGGATCTCTCTTCAGTTTCCTCAAATGTTTAATGCAGATGATAATAGCACCTACTTCCCAGAGTTGAGAGGATCAAATAAGATAATATTTACAAAGCTCTTAACACAGTGACTAGCACATAGAGATATATAATAAATACTTATTTCCCCCCTTTCAAGTAGTTAGAACTATTAATGCTCTCTTTGTTACTTATATTTCATGATATCCTGTACTTCATCATATACCCCAGTAGGTAAGGGTTGGTTGCTAGTTCTATGAATTGCATGCAGTAGGAATTACTAGAGACAAGTGTAGACTTTTAAGAGAGGTTATGACTTAATAGATACTCTCTCTGAAGCTTTCAGGAACAACACTGGCCAATAAGTCCTAGATGTGCTGGAAAGGTGGCTTGGAGTAGTGAAACTGGGAAGGTTCAAGAGGACAGCAATTCAACTAATACATTGAATAACCAAGAGATTAGAACAGGCTTATCCCTGTAGGTATCTTCCTCATCCTCATCTTGGGATTCATCACTCTACAGGAGTCATTTCTCATGAAAGCTTTCAGACTGGGAAAAGAATATGGAGATTGGCTGACCAGAATGTCATTTTTCAGTTAGTTCCATTTTTTACTATATACCATGAAATGGAACTTGACAATCCCTATCAATCTTATATAAGTTTGAGTAGAGTAGCCAGTTTTCATATGACCTGGTCACCCTGGGTAAGCCAAAGAGGCCTCCAGGACACAACAAATTGAGAACACTGCAGATATATAGATGTTTAGGTCTTACATTGACAGACAACCCCTACCCCTCGTGGCACTCCACAGTGCAGATGCTCTGGTGGATAGTAAATAGGAAAGTGCTGGCAGAGTTGGGATTGGGGATATGAACAGTAGGCAGCTACACAGGGTATAGAATACACAGGATTGCACAAAGAGGATCAGTCTTAATACTTGCATGGCAGTGCTGAGCTACATTAACAGGAAATCCACTCCCCATTAATTTGTGTAAGCCCCTCCTTCTATACACTATGGGCATATATATTGGAGACAATTCAGGAGGTAAAATAACAACTCTTGATTGGGTTTCAGTGCCTTAAAATCTGATTAGTTTCTAGGGAAAACCCACCAAGATAGTGGGTCTCAGGAATATTCTTTCGTCATAGAAGCTGCCCCATTTTACTGATCTAAGAAAACAGGGACAGATTATTTCACCCCTCTTCTTTGCTCTTTAGTAGAAGGAAGAGAGCTCAATATAACTTTAAATATATCATTTTTGGTCTAATCTGCAAGGATCATATCATCATTGTTCAGATCCCCTTGGAGGAACATTTTTGTCTGGGCTTTCACTAAGGGTTCTAATACCTATGAAGGTGCATCCATGCAATATAAAGACCACATAGGGCAAATTTTGAGGGATATAGGCAGGAAACTCCAGACAAACAAAGCTGGAGTCATTGCAAGGTCGCTGTTCATTCATTCCTGTAGTCTTCCATACAACAGGATCTGATGTCATTGGTCTTCTTTGAAAACAAAAGATGAACAGCACCCTGGTGCTGAAAATGATGTGGACCTTTTAAAAATGCTTTCTTCTCCAACCCAGCTGACTGCCTCTATTTCCTCAAATGTTTAATGAGGACACTAATAGCATCCACCTCCCAGAATTGTGAGGATCAAATAAGATACCTCTTTCAGGTATTTAAAACTACTAATGCTCTCCTTGTTATTTATATTGTATGATATCCTATACTTCACCCCCATAAAGTGAAGCAGGTAAGGGTTGGTTGTTCCATTATGTTAGAGGAGTTTATGAAAGACAGGTTTTTAGATTGTTGAGTGAATTTTCCAGAATCCAGATAGAATTAAGTTAATGAAATCAATAGACATTTATTAAACTCTTGCTATTTTCAGGCACTGTGCTAACTAGTCCTTATGAAAAGAAAATTAGAAAAAGAAAAAGAAACAGCTCTTGCTTTGAAGGAACTCACATCCTAATGGGGGAGACAACATACAAACAATTATGTATGTACAAGGGCTATACAGGATAAATTGGAGAGAATCCCAGAGTGAAGGCATCAGCAGAAAGAAGATTCTGAAAGGCTTAATGGAGAAGATCGGATTTCAGCTGAAGCAAATCCAGGAGGTGGAGGTGAGGAGAAAGAATAGACACTGAAAATGCACAGAACTGAGCAATTTGGTGTAACAGATAGAGAGATAGATGGTCTTGGGGTCAGGGAGAACTGAGTTTGAATTCTACCTCTGACACCAACTGTAGGAACATGAATATGGGGCACATAAAAGGGAGCTGGAAAAGGTGTGTGTAGGAAATGAAAACAGGGGATATGTTGTCAAAATCCCAAAAGTCAGAATAATAGCTGGGATAAAAACAAAAGTTGGCCAGCCTGGGTACCTCCCTCAAACTGAGATCCCAGGAAGAACTCAACAATGGGAAAGAGGGGTATCACCTGGCAAAAAGACATTCCAGAGAGAGAAAGCCACAAGGGAAGATGGAATTTCCAGGGTGAGGAGGCTCCAAGTGTTGAGGGAGGTTTAAGGGTGAGACTGAAGCTGAAGCAAGGTATTGAAGTACAGAAGATGATCAATACATTCAGGAGTGACATGAAGCAGTCTCCAAAAGGAGAATTTAGTGGTTCCTCAGTGCTTGTAGTCCTATCAAGTATGGGGTAAGATTTTTACTTCCTACACTACTGAACCTATTTAAGTATATAAAACACAAAGGATTCAAAGGTGCTCATCAACAAAAGTCCATCATATCCATTATACTGCCCCTAGAAAGTAAAAACAATTTTCTGGGACTACTAAACCGGTCTTTCCCATTCTCCTTAGTCTTGTGCCATCTGGATAACTCACAACAATTACCATGGAAAGTTGGCAAGGGCTGAATCCCTGGGCAGCCAGAGCATGGCTTTCCTTAGTCCTTTAGGTTCAAGACAATTCTGTTGGCAGTCCTCTTCCCCTCCAAGAACTATTCTTAGGGAAATCTTCCCAGTCTTTTGGATGGATGTCTGCATTCCAGTTTCATGAACTCTGAACCCACAAAAAAGTGACTAAGGTTGGAAAGATTCATTTCCCAGGATTACTGAGGTGTTTGCATCCTTATAAAAGGAAACAAGGTAGAGGAAGATAACCAGAGACTCAAGGTTTAATTTAAGGCAGTAAGTAACCACATGCCATCCATTGCTAGATAATTCTGTTTCAAGTTGCCATTGCCAATGAGGATACAGGGAGAGAATCCTATTCCCCACTTACCTGAAGTCCAAGGGAGAAAAAGCATATAACAAGGGAGAAAGATATAAAAACATTTTGTTTCTCCAAATAAAATGCTAAAATATTGCTGGGTCATTGTCTAGTCCAGGAGTGGGGAACGTCCAGCTGTAAAAGGCCTACAAAAACATTTGTTGGGGCAATCACAGGTGATGATGAGCTGAAAGCTAGGTACAGCCTCCCACTGTTTGAGTTCTGTAAGTTGATATTTTTGTAACCCATGAATGAAAGATCCTTGGCAGAAAAAAAAGCTCCCCACTCCTAGTCTAGTTCAAAATGAATATTCCAGTATTTGTGGCAACACTGACTTTGGCCCTAATTCTCACAATATTTTAATTGTGCCTTAAGTAAACTTTAGTATTTCTTTGGAGTCTCTTTACGTTCCCACGAATATTTAAAATAGAGTAGTGGCTCTCTATTTCAGAGAGTTATTGTAATGAGTTCTAAATAGTCAATGCATGGGCCCAAATCCCTCCTTTCTGGGATTCAAATAATTGAAATGTCCTCAGAAAACTAATAAGAGGCAGAGTGGTATGTTGAAAAGATTAGTAGTCTTAGGATCAGAAGATCCTAGCTCAAATTCTGATTTTCCCATATGCTACCATGGAGGAAATAACTGAACCCTTGTCTCAGTTTTCTCATCTATAAAAAAGGGCATAATAATACTTACCCACTAACTGATTCACCATGTGGTTGTAAGGAAAGTGCTAAATAAATGTAAGATATTATTATCATTGAGATGATCAGATAAATCCCTTTTTAGTAATTTTGTTTTTCTTTCCTCCTGAATATATGCCTACAGGTTTCCTATTTCTTGATCATTCTGAGTATAATTCTTCTTCATGAGGAAGAAATGACTCTCAGGAATAAGATCAATAAGGCGACCAGAAGAAAATTGGTGTGCTCCTGCCTTACTAAATACATCTTTTAAGTATCCCAGGGGTATTTGGACATTTAATTGTAGTTCACTAAGCTCTAAGCAATATAGCTAACTTCTTGATGCCCTAGGATCATAGGATTTATCTATATTGTAGAAAAGAATAGGAGAGAAGGCATTATATTAGAGACCTCCCTCCAGGCTGAAAACAATCTCCTAATCAGTACTTAGGATCATAGGATTTATACTGAGAAGGATTCTTAGTTTAACACCATCATTTTGTATTTGAGGAAATCACAGCCCAGGAAGAGGTGTGATGTGCTAAAGATCATTCAAGTAGTCTATAGCAGAGTCAGGTTCTTTGCATTCAACTTAGTGCTCTCACCACTATATTATTCTCAGAACATTTTTGTTTGGGTGTGGTTTGGTTTGGTTTTTTGGGGGTGCATCCAAAGCTTTCCAGATACCCCCCCCCAAATATCCCTATGGACAAATTACCATCCACATGGCAGGGGAATTCTCTGCTTCCAGTCCAAATTTCCCTGTGATTTTCCATTGAACTCTTTTTCTAACCAAAAAATGTCTGCCTCATTATTGTCTACAGGCACTTCCTCATCCTTACACTGTTTCCTCTTGATTTTGTAGGTTTGGCCTCCGGTGCTGAGCCAGGCCAAAACAATATTCCTGCAACCTGGGAGACTAATACCTCCAGCTGCCTCCAGCTGCCTCAGCTTTGGACTCCTTTGCTCTTTCCTTACCTACCTTCTGGACTCTCTGGCAAAGCTCCCGCCCTTCCTCCATTCTTCCAATCTATAGCTCAGCTGGTCTATTAGCCTTGCTAAATATCAGGGTCCCACATGCCTTACTAACCAATCCTTAAGATCATCATTTAATCCCCTCCTGAAATTTTCAATCAACCCTGCCTTCTCCCAGCCAAGAACAACTCATAGCCTCTGAAACTCCTTAATATATTCAATTAACAACCTAGTACCTTGTTTTAATCTCAACATTAACATCCCTTTTTCCCTGCTTATATCTAAAACCCACCAGGAGCTTAGCCTTGGGATGGAGAGAGTTCTCTAGAAAGGAATGCTGTTTTCTATTAGTAATTAGTGCTAGCTAGTCAAGCATTGTTTGCCACCCTACCCCACTCCCACCCGCCAGTTTCCCAATAACAAAGCCTACTCAAGCATGTTAAGCTGTAAAGATCAAAGGCTGCATATAAAGGCAAATTCACAATGGCAAGAAAGCTCAGTATCTCTTTCCATCATCCTTCCCATCATTCACATAAGAAAAATGGGGATGGTCTATGGTTGTCTTCCATAAAAATAGACTGTCACAGAACCCAGCAGGTTCATGCAGACACTCAGGAGTGCACAGTTATATCACCTGAGCTCCTGACTGCCTTCACCAGAAGATCAATAGCCAGACCACATAAAAGGAACACAAGAAGGGAATGCAAAGCCATCAGCCTAATGAAGCTAGGCTGCTGAAAGCTCCCTGGATCCTGCCATGGCTGTCCAGTCCCCCATTCTCCCACAACCATAACTATGAGCATGATAAAAGAACTATCTTGACAATTGTATCCCTAAATGGATCATGGTGTACACTTTGCTGAAATATTGACTCAACACCACTTTGATCCAGGGTACAAAGGAAGCTCATCTCTGCTATGTAGCCCTCCCCAAGTTCCTCTCTCCTTGCCCTCAAAGATAGCACCACTGCATATAAATATTCAATTTGTGATGTTACATGTACTAAATTGAAAACCATAAATATTCAAATGTCACAACTTTTAAACTTAATGGAGAATCTAAAGATGCCTTAATAAAACCAGTTAACAATTAACAAGCACCTACTATGTGCAAGGCACCATAAGTGTGTGTGTCTATCCCAGCATCTATATGTACATCCTTGGAAAGTATACTCATTGTCAAAGTAAATGAACTTATCTACAACATTCAAATTTTCTCCATTTTCTGTAACTATGATTCCACATATGGCTGGTATGGTGCTGGCCAGTGGTGATCCTCTGTTTTATTGGTGTTAATTGTTAGACCAAAGTTAGCACAAGCTGCTGCAGAAAATTGATTCCTATGCTGTTGCATCTCAGCCTCAGAGGCTGCTTTGAGTGAACAATCATCCCTGAACTAAAAAGAAATGCACCAATTCTCCCCCCACTTTATTGTCTTAGTTTGTGGCCTTTTCAAGTCAAATAATTTATCATTAGTATGATAGGTGACCTTGATGACATTTTCATCCTCATTGAAATATATATGAAAACAATGCGGAAACACATGGGAGCAAGCACAAAAGCATCATCCATTATCTAGAACCTGTGTAACAGGCCATCATGAAACTGGTTTACTAACCTGATAAACTTCTCCAGGCAACCAAAATTTACCATGATCTTCCACAAGCCTGCATGACTGACAATACCAGAGCCCTTGGTCAGATCGAAAAATCTTATGTACAGCCATCTGTTCTGCTCCTGGCATTTCTCCTGGAGTTGTCAGACAGCAAATACCACGTCAGCCATTCCTTGGCTCCTTCTAAGGCCACCCTGCCTCAGGTAGATGACTGTCTTTCAGGTGAAGGATCAGCCTATTAAGAGAAACTCTATCAAGAACCTTGCTAGCAATGACTAAGAGAGAGGCCTCCCTGTGATTACCACAGGAAAATTTTATACATACATATAAAATATATGTGAGGGAAGGAGAGAGAGAAAGAGAGAGGGGGGGAAGAGGGACACAGAGAGAGAGTCAGAGGAAGAAAGATGATGGGGGAGAGAGGAAAGAGAGAGGAAGAGGAAGAGAGGAGACAGAGGACAGAGGGAAATAGAGGGGGAGAGGGAGAAAGAGTAAGAGACAGAGAGATAAAGACAGAGTAAGAATGAGAAGATGGGGGAGAAACAGAGAGAGAAAAGAAGAGAGCCAGAGACAGAGAGACAAGAGAAAGAATAAGAGAGAGAAAGTAAGAGGGAGAGAGGAGATAGAGGAGGAGAGGGAGACACAGAGTCAGAGTAAGAGAGGGATAGGGTAAGAGGGAGAAAGGAGATGGGGGAGAGAGACAGAGAAAAGAGAGACAAAGACAGAGAGACTGACAGAGAGAGATAGACACACACAGAGAGACACAGAGAGAGACAGAGAGAAGACAGGGGGGGTATTCTTGAACTCCTGAGGGATGACCTTGCTTGTCTTTCCATATAACCTAGCAGATTTTAGTCAGGTTTTAAATGAGAAGTAGATCTCCTAACTTGCAAATCTGAGCTAGAATAGAATCAGCATCAGGAACTTTGCCTCACTTTATGAGCCTAATGGCATTCAAAACCTCTTCTTCACTTGGAAGTTTGGCTAGAGATGTATTGACTTCCACCTGAGATATATGGTCAATGACCTAAGTAGGGATGACGGTTTGTTGAGAACATTATGGAGGAGTTCAGCCCATCTCTCCAGGGTCATGTCCCTCTCATAATCAATGTGCCTCCATCAGTGCTGAGTATTTGCAATATAGTATAAGTCCTTGATCTTCAGGGCATCATAAGAGCAATTTGGATTGTTAGTATCAGCGTAACACTGAATCCACGTGCCTTCTTACTGCCCCAAGAATCCTGCATCTCTCTGAGTTTCACTTGCATTTGATTTTTGATGAAGCTAAATACTGCCTTGTTGAGATGGACAAATTATCCTGGTGGAAAAGCCTATGGAGCTCTCCCTTTCCATTTAACAGTTTCTGAATTTTCCCATCATTTTCATCAAGCTAATCTTGATGTTTGGAGTGTTCTGGCCCAGAGGAGATCATGAGGTGCTGTATATCAAATCTCTGCAAGCTGCCAGCTCTTTTTCTGTTCCGCTGTCACCAACCCAATGTTGGCTCAGTTTTCCACTAAATTAACAGCAAACTGTTCACCCACAGAGCACCTTTCTAACCTGTTGGTAGCTGTCTTGCCTTGAGGTCACTGCTTTTGTTAAATGCAAATATTTGGCTCGGAGAGGAAGAGTCTTAAACAGTCTGGGTTCTCTGTCACACATTGCCTTTGTCACTTTCCCTTGATGTCTTTCTTTCCTTACAATGCCAGAGTCCATCAAATGACAATGTTTATTACATGGATACATTCATGAATTTTATTGTATTTAGGTAAATGGAACACAGTATTGGTGATAAGGTCATGAGATGCACAATACTAAGTAACTAAGTGACCACTGCTGACTCCACTCCTCGCAAGGGATCCCTGCCCTGTCTGTTGTCTGCTCTGGTGATAAAGTCAACCAGAACTACAAACCTGTTTTCTTTTTTTCACAAATTGATGATAAGGGTCTCCAGATCTTCGTGAATTTTTTTTTTACTTCATTAGGATTCATCATGGTGGAAGCATATACACTGATGATGGTGGCTGGCATTTTCCTGCAAATAGCAATTACATTGTCATGAGCCTGTCACTCAAACCTTTTTGGAAGCATACAAGCTTGTTGACTCAATTAATTCTGATTGCAAAATCTGTGCTAGCTTTATGGTTTTCTCCATCACCGTAGCCACTCCAGAAAAAATGTGCATACAGGTCTATCATCAAGCTAGCCTTCATTTGCTAGCTTGTTTCATTCAGGGCTCTATTTGTATGGAATACCTGCTGAGTTATCTTGCAACAAGAGCTATTCTTCTTTCAGATCTACTGGATTGCCTGTTGCCCATAAGTGTGCACACATTTCATGTGCCTAAGTGGAATCATCTTCACACAAGTTTTAGTACGTCGCTGCTTGCTGTAGTAAGCAGGCCAGTATTAGGCTAGGTAAGGCACATAATTTTAGGGACCTTTTCTAGCTCCTTCCTTACCCCAGGACATGAGCACTGCAGACCTTAAGAAAGGTTGTTCAAACAAGGGCTACTAAATCCCACCACTGCTTCCAGTGAGATGACCTATGTCCTGAGCCACTGACCATGCAGGACTGTGACTACAGCTCCCAGTGTGTTTGCATTTGCTGCTTCATCATTTGCTTGTCATCCTAGGACTTTGAGGTACATAAAAATGGTTAAATAGTATGGACAATATCTTGACTTGAGCATAAATTGGATTTAAATGAGACAGTTACTGAAAGTCATAAGTCTCAGTCTCCCAATGTCATCAGTCTAGTGGCAAGACAGCTGGCACGGGCTCAGGACACAGCAGATGATTTTGGCATCTTCCTGCTCAAACTAAATTCTAAGCAATTCAAAGTCCAGTCACTTTCATGGTCATTGGAACAAATTATTCTTATCCACCCATTCTGCTTAAGGTAGACCCCCCAATTCACCAACAGGTTTGAGACCCCTCAACCTGGTTTATCCTGTCTACTGCAGTGTGGTCACCAACAGGCTATAGCTTCTCGGAGCCACAGGTGAGCATGAGGTGAATAAAGTGGACACCAAAGGCAAAGCAGTTTTCCCTGAACACCCACACACCCCAAGTACTGGAAATAGAAACAAGGGCAAAAGTCCCTGCCTTCAAAGAGCTTACAATCAAGTTGGGTAGACTATGCAAAGAAACATAGACAAGATAAATCAGAAATAATCTACAATCCCTCTGTTCAGATACTAGAGTATTAGGGTCTTTCTGTAGAAGATGAGATTTTAGCTGAGGTGTGAAAGGAACAAGGAAAGCCAGGAGGCAGATATTAGGAAGGAGAGCATCCTGAGCATGGGAAGCAGCCAGAAAAAGTGTCTGGAGCCAAGAGATGAAGTCTTTCTGAAGAACAACAAATGAGCCCATGAAGGTGTCGTCAGATTATAGTTAAACTGATAGGTTTCCTTATCATCCACATTCATTCTCAATGCTGTGAACTCCATGTACAGGATGTGTCAGCACTGTCCCTAAGACGCATCTACCAGCTTGTAGTAAAACACCATGTGGGCTTTAGGACACATCAGTTGTTCCCTCTACTTTTACTAGGTTCGCCTTAAGCATAACTAGAACAGGAATGAACTATTGTGATTTGAGAAAATATGGAACAGTCTTCTTTTTACTCCAGCCTTTGCCATCTTGCCACCAAATTAAAAGTTATATAAGTAGAGATTTATCCTTTCATATAAAATTGGCCATGTAAGTTACATGTGGGAAGTCATATACATATGTATTTATGTTTGTGTGTATTCAAAGACAGTGGCAGACAGAGACAGAGACAGAAGAAGAGAGAGGGGAGAAGACTAGAGAGAGACAAACACAAACAGAGACAATGGCACAGAGAGACAGAGACAGAGAAAAAGAGACAGAGAGAGACAGAGAGATGGAGAGATGTAGAGGGATACAGAGAGAGACAGAGAGAAACAGAGATAGAGAGACAGAGAGACAAAGAGACAGAAACAGAGATGGAGAGAGAGATAGAGACAGAGATATGGAGAGAGACAGAGAGACAAAGAGACAGAGACAGAGAGATGGAGAGAGACAGAGAAAAACAGAGAATGAAAAGCAGAATGGCTTAGGAGAAAGGACACTGTATTTAAATTCAGGGCAGCTATCATAAAGTCCAAGCTTTTATACTTTCATTAGGTACATGATGTGGGCAAGTATCTCTCTCAGTCTCTTTCCTGTCTGTAAATTGGGAGATGTTACCACTTGCACTACTTGCCTTAAAGGGTAATTTTGAGAAAAGCATTTTGTAAACCACAAGGCACTTGTTATTGTTTTCTCTTCTTTAGAATAGTGCAGGAATCTCATTTCTCTTTAGGTTACTCATGAATGCTAATGTGCTATATAATAAGATAATCATGGGTAACTAAAGCATTTCTCTCCTCAGGAATCCTCTGACCAAATGTTAATGGGCTGGGACTATAAACCTAAAAGAAAAGAACTTGCAAAAGCCTAAATAGAGCTAGAAGGGATATTAATTACAGGTTATTTAGTTCAACTTCTTTAATTTTATAATGGATTAAATTGTACTAGAGAGGTGAAATTACATATCCATAGTCACTCAGGTACTAAGCACGAAAGCAAGAAATTGAACCCAGGTTCTCTGACATCAAATCTATGGCTACTTCTATTGTTCCCCATGTTTTCCCTTAATCTTGGCCCATTTTCTCTCTTTTTCCATTCAACACTCCCTCAATCCTTGATTTATTTTTTTTTTAAATTAAAGCTTTTTATTTGCATAACATATGCATGGGTAATTCCTCAGCATTGATCTTTACAAAGCTTTCCGTTACAAATTTTACCCCCAGTCCCCACCCCTCCCCTAGATGGCAGGAAGTCCATTACATGTTAATAATCAATCCTTGATTTATAAGCTTGGTGATCTAGAATTTGCTGTGAGCTTAGCTGACACTCTGATTTGCTCTTATAATCAGGAATCTAGGGTGTAAATTATTCTCCAATGCTATTTCTTTCTCCTGTGCAATCTTAAAGTATCCTAATTCTTCCTCCTTCTGTGTGACAGCCTTCCAGATATTTGAAGACAATTGTGATTTTGACATTGAATCTAAAATTCTCTAGGATGTTGATTCAGCTTTATGAATGTATAGAATTCAACTCATAAATGATTCCTTCAGTCAAAGATGGGTCCATGAAGAAGTGGCAGGATATCACCAGTTCTGACTACAAGAATCCTTTAACCTTTGACATTGGTACAACCAAGACAGAGGAATTGGAAACGAAAAAGCAGAAGGGTGAATAAGGAATAGAACCACAAGGTAAAACAGAAAGAGAACTCTAGTGCACCATTGATAAATTCAAATCCCCAGGCTCAGAAAAAAATGGTATTACAGGCTACTAAGGGAAAGGAAGAAAAGCAGAGGAAACTATTGTATTAATGTCAGTGATCATTTAAAGAATATGGGAAAATCAACAATGCTGGAAAAGGGAAATTATTGTCTTAATGTTAAAAGGAGGAAGGGAAGAAGAAAGCAGTACAATCAGAAAACCATAGGCCAGTGATTTTGGCTTTAATTCCTGACAAAATTCTAGAATGTATTACTAAAAGGATGGATAATGAGTATCAAAAAAAGGACATTACTGATTGCAGAGAAACAGCAGAATCTGTAAAACCAGAGGGTTCTAATCACAATCCCTTTGCCCCTTTTGGCACCATTATTACTTTCCATGAAATTCTGTTTAGATTACTTCAATTTTAGCAAAACGTTTGATCATTTCATCACAAGTATCTGTGTCTTAGATGGAGAAGTTACAGGTTTATTGTAGATGATGTACATGAGAAGATGATAGCATAGATGTCTGGATTTGAAATTGGTTGAATAACTAAGCCCAAAGAATAATCATCAATCATTAGATGTCACTTTAAGGAGGCTTCTAATGGAATGACCACATATCTGTAACCTCATGCTGTCTAATTTACTTTTTTTCTGAGAATAGGTCTCCCTATCTGGAAGCACAGTGGCCACTGAGGAATGTGATAACACTTTTGATTGTCACAGAAGCACAGAAAAGACCCGGGCTGGTTCACTCCTCCTTAGGCAGTATTGGTGCCTGCCTTTAACTGACCAAATTGGTGTCAGATTTAGTCGCAACACCCATTTGGTTTTAGTGCTTCTGTAGTTTAGAAATTCACTGTTCCAGCAATCCATCAGCCTCAGTCTCATGGTAACAGAGATTACAGGCGTGGGCCACCACACTCAGCTTTATTTAACATTTTTATCAATGGCTTATAAAATTTTCAAAGCACCCAAAAGTAGGTGGGATGGTGAATGTTAGATGACAGCCAGAATCCAAACAAATCTTAACAAGTTAGAATATTTCAAAATCTAAGAAAATGAAATTTATTAAGAATAAATAAATAAAAGTTTTAAAAGAGGCAGATTTAGACTTTACGTAAAGTGGAAAGTTCCTAATAATTAGAGCTATACCAAAGTGGTACCAGATGCTTAAGGCAGTAGCAGTCTCACCCTCTCCATCCCTAAATGTCTTCAAACAAAGGCTTGATGACTATGTGTTGGATCTGTAACTGAGGGAATTATTTTTTTCAGTTGCTGATGGAACTAGTGATCCCTTCCAACTTTGAGAGTCTATAATTCTGTAAAAGTCACAATTATTTAGAACTGTTCAACCTTCAAGGATATGAATTTGGAAATTCCCCTTTCTAAATGGTGTCTTATTCTTCCATCTTTTCCATTTCCATTCTTTCCTCTTGCTCATTTCTAGACCTTTAGCCCCTCACTTCTTCCTTATTTCCTCTGTTTATCAAGACTTAACTATTTCCATAATGCTCATTATCTCTGAATCATTGGGTCTCTTTCTCCTTTAATGTGGTATTTTTTTTCATGCTATCTCTCAATACTGGGCAACTCCTACCATTTCCCTCCTCTACTCCTGATACCTGACAGCTAAACATTACAGGAAGAAGTAGAAAAACTGTCCTCTATAAAGTTATGTTAGCACACACAGTAAACTAATTGATAAACATTTATTAAAGACCTACTATATAAACACTAATTGGGGAATGCAAAAAAAAGGCAAAAGATAATCTCTGTCCTCAAGAACTTCACAATCTAAATCATACTTTACCGAGGTCACCTCTACTACAAGACAATTCTTTTATTCATCTTTGCTTTAACAGTACATTTCACCTTCTATAATTGCTGGTCCAAATCTATTTTTCCCATAAAACACCTTATTTCACTTTTCCCTCACCTTCTTTAGCATAAGCCCTTTGTTCCAACTTTTTCTGGTACACTTAGGCTGTAGGATCATAGATTTAGAGGTGTAGGGGACGTCAGAAATCACTTTGCTCAATGATCCCACTTTACAGATAAAGAAATTGAGACCTAGAGGAATTAGGTGATTTGTTCAAAGCGATTTAATTTGGTAAGATCTTTCTCAACCCAGGTCTTCCAATTGCATAACCAGGACGATGAACTTTCATTTCCTCTCCTCCATTCTTGCAAATGAAAACAATATTTTTGCACATTCTTTCTTTCTTCCCTATAGTGACAAAGGAAAAGCAAAAAGTAAAAGGGAAAATGAAGATGTTCAGCATCATGCAAGACTGTTGTTGGGGTGAGAGCTCAGGTGTTAGGATATATTCCTACTAGCTTGTCTCACATTAATTCCTTACAAAGTATTTTCAACTTAATTTTTTTCCCCTTTGTGCCTATTATCTCACTTGATCCTTACAATCATCACATGAGGCAGCCAGAGCAGTTTTTTTTTTCTTGTAACATTTAAAGAAACTAAACTAATCTCAGAGAGTGAAACCCTTACTCAAAATCACATTGCAGTACATAACAAACAAAGCAGAGACTTGAATCCAGCATACTCTACTCAGAATTATACTGCCTCCTTCTCTGATAGGCTTATTTTGACCATTTATAACTGGGGAGTTTCCATTGGAATGATGCAGGGATAACAGTACAGCATCTTCCTTCCCCATTATAAGTTTTCTTTATCTCTCCAGATCAAAAATCAAACTAATCAGTTAATTTCCACTACTGATTCAAAATCTACCCTATGATCTTTGGAATTTTAATGCCATTATCAATAAAATTCCATTAGATTTGCATAGGATGGGGTAGAGAAATTTTGGCAGCTTGGAAGCTCAAGACAGGTATCAGCAAAAGATCATTTGAACATCTGAGATGTGCATTGCTACCTTTTTGGTTATTTTTCCTCTCCATCCTTTTCCTTTAATGCCATTATCAATAAAATTCCATTAGATTTGCATAGGATGGGGTAGAGAAATTTTGGCAGCTTAGACGCTCAAGACAGGTATCAGCAAAAGATCATTTGAACATCTGAGATGTGCATTGCTACCTTTTTGGTTATTCTTCCTCCCCATCCATCTCATCTTCTTATTCCTTTTCCTTCTCTTCTTCCTCTTGTCCCATCTCCCTCTTTCATACTTTTTATTCTTCCTGCGCCTCCTATTCCTGTTCTTCCATTTCCTTCTCTCCTTCTTTCTTTTCTTTTTCTTCCAACTTCCCTTATCTACATTTCTTCCTCCTCCTGTGCCTCCTATTCTGGCCCTTTCTTTTCTTCCTTTTCTCCTCTTTTTCTTGTTTTCTTCTTCCATCTCCCCTTTTATACTTTTTTATTCACCCTGTTCCTTCTATTCCTGTCCTCCTTTTCCTTCTCCTCTTCTTTCTTTTCTTCTTCTTCTTCTACCTCCCCCATCTACATTTCTTTCTTTCTGTGGTTCCTATTCCTGTAATTCCTTTTCCTTCTCCTCTTCTTTCTTTTTTTCTTCTTTCTCTCCCCCATCTACATTTTTCCTCTTCCTGTGCCTCCTATTCCTGTACTTGCTTTTCTTCCCTTCTTCTTACTTTATTTTTCTTCCATCTCCCTATCTACATTTCTTCCTCTTCCTGTGCCTCCTATTCCTGTCCTTCCTTTTCTTCCTTTTCCTTCTCTTTTTCTTTTTTCTTCTTCCATCTCCCCTTTTATACTTTCTATTTTTCCTTTACCTTCTATTCCTGTCCTTCTTTTCCTTCTCCTTTTCTTTCTTTTCTTGCTTTTTATCTCCTCCATCTACATTTCTTTCTCTTCTTTCTTCTCTTCTTCCTATTTCCCTATCTCTCCCTTTTATATTTTCTATTCTTCCTGTACCTTCTATTCCTGTCCTCCCTTTCCTTCTCCTCTTCTTTCTTTTCTTCTTCTTCCACCTCCCCTTTTATACTTTCTATTCTTCCTGTAACTTCTATTCCTGTCCTCCTTTTCCTTCTCTTCTTTCTTTTCTTCTTGTTTCACCTCCCCATCTACGTTTCTTTCTCTTTCTGTGGCTCCTATTCCTGTTATTTCTTTTCCTTCTCCTCTTCTTTCTTTTTTTCTTGTTTATTTCCTCCATATACATTTCTTTCTCTTCCTTCTTCTCTTCTTATTTCCCCATTTCCCTCTCTTATATTTTCTATTCTTTCTGTACCTCCTATTCCTGAGCTTCCTCTTCTTTTCCCCAGACCTCCTTTTCTTCTTGTTCTTCTTCCTCTCCTTCCTCCCCCTCCTTCCCATTCTTCTTCCCCTGAGATCATGGTAGCTCTGCATGCTAGCTATTATCATTACAGTAGTGAGAAGCCTGCTGAGTATGTCAGCCATAAATATTAACAGCCCTTGTTATGAACCCCCATCAGTGCTCCTGCCTCCATCCTAGTTTACGTAGTAAATAGTGCAGTCAGATCAAAGGAGTGCTAGTCAGAGTAGCTAATAGCTGTTTTCCCCTCCTCAGTGCCCCAGCAACCCTCCCTTCAGTGAGATCTGGGAGAGAAAGATGCAAGATTTGGCTGTGCCTGGGAAGGGGTGAAGCCCCTTTGGAGCCCTGGCTGCCCTCTGTGGGAAGATCTGTCTGTGCCAAAGGGCACCAGGGACCCTGCTCGGGGAAAGCTAAGTGGCTCCATTGCTCTTTGCTGCTGCCAATTACAGATACTCATCTCTTCCTGCCTGCTTAATCTGGGCTTTAAAGGATCAATTGATAAGTGAAGCTGGTTTCTCTCACTGGTTTAGGGACTAAGAAAGGGGGTGGAGAGAAGAGATAAAACACTAATTACTATCCCTCAGGAGTTGTTGTTTCCCAACTCCATTTCAGCTCCTTCCTTGTAAAGAAGGGAAGGGGGTGGAACATGGGGACAGGAGGGAAAAGAACAAATAGAAGAATTTTTAGCAATGGGAGGAAATATTTTGAAGATGGCATCCCTACTTTGTTACCTAGATAATGAGATCTCAAGTAAACCTCTCTAGAGTTGTTTCTTCTTTACAGGGTGTTAGGATCAAATGAGATAATATATGGAAAGTGTTTTCAAACATGAAAGAAATATATAAGTGTGAGCTATTCTTTTGAGGGGCAAGTTTTTAAATATGTTTTTATCAATTAATTTATTTGTTTATTGTTTTTAATATCAATATTATTTTATTTTCCAATTATATGTAAAGATAGTTTTCAAGATTCATTTATACAACATTTTTCATTTCAACTTATTTTTCTCCTTCCCTCCCTTCTCCCCACCCAGCACAGCAAGCAATCTGATATAGATTATACATGCACAATTATTTTAAGCATATGTCCATATTAGTCATGTTGTGAAAGAAAATCAAAATAAAAGGGAAACAAACACAAAAAGCAACAACAATGAAAACAGACGTGAAAATAGCAAGCTTTAGTCCCCATTCAGGATCCACTATTCATTGTGAGATATTATTAAACTATGCTTACATTATTTAATCTCTGTGGTCCCCTCTACTGAGGTAGTTAGGTGGAGCAGTGGCTAGAGTCCTCGGTCTGGTAGCAGAGCAACCTAAGTTCAAATCCAGCCTCAGACACTTACTAGCTATATGACTCTGGGAAAAACATTTATCTTCCGTCTAAGTTACTTCAATCGTAAAATGAGGATAACAATAATTCTTGCTTTCCAGGGATATTGTGATGATCAAATGAGATATCTATAAAGCACTGATAGCACAGAGTATTAACAAATAAATGAGTCTCCTTCCTTCTGTTTCTAATATTTGATGATATTAAAATCTTAATAAAGGAAATAGTGGCTGACTTAGTAGCTCAATAGTATAGCAGAGTTCCTTGAAAGTGAACATGAAAAGTGAGGGACTAGAAGATCTACATGGTCTGAATGAATGTATCAGTTGCTACAGTTTTCTTTGGAAGAAGACTAGAAGACCTATTCTATAGTTTGGGTTCTTGAATCCAATAAGAGAAAAATATGTAGACATTGTGTGACACTGGTAGAGTCATTTAACCTTGCCTTAGTTTTGTCATCTGTAAACTGGAGAAGGAAATGGCAAATAGCTCTACTATCTTTGCAAAGAAAACATCAAATAAAGCCATAAAGAGTTGGACACAATTTAAAGGAATGAACAACAACAAATCTCAAGAATGACTTTTGGCTAGCTATCTGGTGATTGGGGTTCTTAATAATTATGATGATGCTCATGGTGAGGATGGTGGTAATAATAACTGATACTTATATAATGTTTTAAAATGGTGTGATATAGAGAAGAAAAGTAGTGACTGGCGTCAGAGGACCTAGATGTGAATTCTGATTCTGATATTTGCTTCTTTGGGATGTTATAAAATAAAATTAATTTAATTTATCCAATTTATTTAATTTCCCTAGGATTCAGTTTTTTATATCTGTAACATGAGAGTTAAAATAAATAACATCTGAGGTTGCTTCCAGTTTTATATCTATTGTCTTATGTGGCCCAAATATTGTGAAGGGATCATTATATAAGCAATTTTGTTCTCTTTTCTTCCTTCCATTATATCTTCCTCCTTCTGTCTGAAATGCCTTGCTCTTCATGAGAAGGGTCATGTTGAGTGGGGACTTAAATTTATGTGATGTTCTGCAATAATACTGGAAGTTCATCCAGATGTAAAGGCCACCCACATAACATAGCCAGAAATTACAGTCTAGTATGGGAATTCTGCTAGAGAAGCTATCATACTCAAAAGTACAAACAGAGGGGAAATTATCAGCAAAAGGAAAGGAGAAATAATCCACACATTACTGATGAGGGAAGCCCTAGAGAATAGAGATCCCCCCATACTCCTGAGAGGGCTAGCTCCCCAGAAACACCAAGTGATTAACTCTAGGTAAGTTTGGCTGGAGCCTCAGCAGGAACAATAGAGACTTTCATCTCCCAGACAGCTTTGGGTGCTGCAGAGGCAGTGGGGTAGGGATACTGCTGGCTATGGGCACTGGCAGGAGGGGTTTGGGGTACCAGGTCAGAAGGAAGAGCTGAAGTGAAGGTAGAAAAACCATTCCCCCAGCCATGATTTCAGGAGTATACACCAATAGTACTCATTAAAAAATGAACCAGCAAAGAAGAAACCAGCCATCCAAGTTTATTATTGGAATAAGGAAGACTGGGATTCATCTTCAGAGGAGAACACTTAAATTAAAAAAAAAATCTTATATCCAAGAAAGTAACATTACATGGCTCCCTGCCCAAAGAGAATTTATAAAACTCAAAAAAATAATTTAAAATCCACATGAGAGACACTGATGAAAAACTAAACAACAGCAACAACAAAAACCCCACAAACATCCAAGAAAAACAAGAAGATTATGAAAAAAAAGTTAAGCAAATAGAAAAGGAGACACAGAGCCTTAAAGATGAACATAAGTCTTTGAAAATTAGAATTGGGTGGTTCTGATAAAGGCCTCATTTCTAAAATATATAGAGAATTGTCTCATATATATAAGAATTCAAGCCACCCTTCAATAGATAAGTGGTCAAGGGATATGAACAGACAATTTTCAGATGATGAAATTAAAACCATCTGTAGTCATATGAAAAGTTGCTCCAAATCACTATTGATCAGAGAAATGCAAATTAAGACAACCCTGAGGTACCACTACACACCTGTCAGATAAGCTAAAATGACAGGAAAAGATAACGATGAATGTTGGAGGGGATGTGGGAGGGCTGGGACACTAATACATTGTTGGTGGAACTGTGAACGGATCCAACCATCTGGAGAGCAATTTGGAGCTATGCTCAAAAAGTTATCAAACTGTGCATACCCTTTGACCCAGCAGTGTTTCTCTTGGGCTTATATCCCAAAGAGATCTTAGAGGAGGGAAAGGGACCCACATGTGCAAGAATGTTTGTGGCAGCCCTTTTTGTAGTGGCTAGAAACTGGAAACTGAAGGGATGCCCATCAATTGGAGAGTGGCTGAATAAATTATGGTAAATGAATGTTATGGAATATTATTGCTCTGTAAGAAATGA
>JAJPUD010004811.1:84490-120629 GCA_023553655.1 Myrmecobius fasciatus | reverse complement strand
CCCCCCGAAATAAAGTATTTTAATAGTCCCATTCTAGAAAAAGAAATTGAACAAGCTATTATTCAACTCCCTAAAAATCACCAGGGTCAAATGGATTTGAAAGTGAATTCTACCAAACAATTGAAGAACAATTAATTTCAATACTATGCAAACTATTTGGAAAAATAGAGAAAGAATCTTTCTTACCAAATTTATTTTATGACAGATATAGTGAGTGCTAATACCTAAACCAGGTAGGGTCAAAACAAAAAAAGAAAATTATGGAGCAATTTCCATAATGAATATTGATGCAAAATCAAGAAATTACAGCAAGTTATCACCAGGATATTAAACCATGACCTAGTAGCTTTATACCAGGAATGCAGGACTGATTCAATATTAAGAAAACTATTTAGCATGCTTCACTATGTCAATAAACAGACTAACAGAAACCATATGATTATCTCAGATGCAGAAAAAGAATTTAACAAAATCCAACAACCATTCTTATTAAAAACAGTAGAGAACATAGGGATAAATGGGGTTTTCCTTAAAATGATCTACCTAAAACTATCAGCAAGCATGATATGTAATCGGGAAAAGCATTCCCCAATAAAATCAGGGGTGAAACAAGATTGCCCACGATTACCGTTACTATACAACATTGTATTAGAAATGTTAGCTTTAGTGATGAGAAGAAAAAGAAATTAAAGGAATTAGAGTAGGTAATGAGGAAGCATATAGATGATATGATGGTATTTTTAGAGAATCTCAGAGAACCAACAAAAACCTACTAGAAACAATTACCAACTTTAGCAAAGGTATAGGCTGCAAAAAAAATCAAAATAATTGATCAGCATTTCCCTATGTTACCAAGGAAGTCCAACACCAAGAGATACAAAGGGAAATTTAATTTAAAATAACTGTAGATAATATCAAATATTTGGGAGTCTACCTGTCAAGAAAAAGTCAGGAATTATATGAATACAAGTATAAAAACACTTTCCACACAAATAAAGATGGCTAAGATGATAGGAAAAGATAATGATGAATGTTGTGGGAGATGTGGGAAAACTGGGACACTAATGCATTGTTGGTGGAGTTGTGAAATGATCCAATCATTCTGGAGAACAATATGGAACTGTACCCAAAGGGCTCTCAAACTGTGTGTATCTTTTGATCCAATACTATCTCTACTTGATCTGTATCCCAAAGAGATCATAAAAAGGGGAAAAGTCCTGCATATGTTAAAAAAAATGTTTGTAGGGATGCCTTTCTGTAATGGCAAGGAATTGAAAACTGAGTGGATACCCATCAGTTGGAGAATGGATGAATAAGTTATGGTCTATAAATGTTATGGAATATTATTGTTCTGTAAGAAACGACCAGCAGCATGATTTCAGAGAGGCCTGGAGAGACTTGCATAAACTGATGTGAAGTGAGAATCAAAAATACATTGTACTTAGCAACAACAATATTACGTGATGATCAACTGTTAGGGAGTTGGAATCAACTCTGATGTAATCACTTCAACAGCGAGGTGATTCAGGCCATTTCTAATAGTCTTGTGTTGGAGAGATCTATCTGCATCCAAAAAGAGGAATATCCGGACTGAATATGAATCATAACAGTATTTTCACCTTTTTATTGTTGTGTTTGCTTGCATTTTTTTTTCTTTCTCATTTTTTTCCTTTTTGATCTGATTTTTCTTGTGCAGCATGATAATTGTGGAAATATATATACAGAAGAATTGCATATATTTAACATATATTGGATTATTTGTTGTCTTGGGCAGAGGGTGGGGACAATGGAAGGAGAAAAATTTGGAACACGAGGTTTTGCAGGAGTGAATATTGAAACTATCTTTGCATGTATTTTGAAAATTATCTGTAATATTGAATGAAAAAAATGGAAATTCAATAAACTTATAGATTTCCAAACTTTTTTTCAACCAAGCCTGAACTCAATAGAAAATTTAATGTGACCATATTAAAGATCAATTTCATGGAACTTAACATGGACAAAATCTTTATGTTTCTTACATGGAAATGTATAACACAGGTTAAGATTGATATCAACAATTGGATAGCTCAAAAAAAAAGATTAGAGCAGATCTAAGGTAAAAATAGCAAATATGTTATACAACTGAAGTGCACAGGAAGATGAGGATGCATTAGAGGGGAAGGAGGGCTCATGGTTCTGAAAAAGTTGTCACATCAGAAATGGGTTAAATAGGCAACACTACATATACAACTTAAAAGGTATTTTCAAAATCTATCAAGAAATGAAGAAGGGGGATATATGGTTGGAGGGAAAAGCAAAGAGTGAAAAAAAAAAGACAAGGGGATCCATGGGTGGAGGGAAGTTAAGTAATAGCAAGGCAAATTAAGGAGTAAAATTAAAGCAAAGACTTATCAGGGATAAAAAAAATATGTGTGGGTGTGGGTGTTTATTGTGTTTATGTATATATCTATATATGTATACATAAAAAATATCCTTACTCGACTATAGCTTGCTTGAAAGAGATGGAGAGGAAGAAAGGGGAAAAAGAATAAAGTCAAAAGTAAGTGCACAGGAGCAGCTAGGTGGTGCAGTGGGTAGAGCACCAGCCCTGAACTCAGGAATCAGGAGTATCTGAGTTCAAATCTGTTTTTAGACACATAATACTTTCTAGCTGTGTGACCCTGGGCAAGTCACTTAACCCCAACTGCCTCAGCAAAAACAAAAACAAAAACAAAAATTTATATACAAACACACACACACACACACAGAGGAAAAGATAAAAGAACAATCTAGAAAAACGTAAAGGTGGATATTCATGATTATAATTTCTTCTATTAATCTTTTCTTGAATCAGCAAATTATTGTTATATATTTTGAGTATTTTCTGATGTTCTGCTAGGCAGACGACAATGTTCTGTTTCATCTTGTCTTGTTTTGCTTTGTTTTCCTTTTCTTTATTGTTTTTAGTGAAATAATAAAAGAAGGAAATGTATGGTGCCAAAGTTGATGGAGACCCAAATCTAAGAGAGGAAAGTAACTCCATATTGTTGATATGTGAGATCTTAAGGAAAATCATACATTTGCCTCAAACTATACTGAAATTCCTGGAAGAAATAAAGCAAGGGTTTAAAAATGATCATGTAAATATAATAAGCATTTGTAGAGGAAAGAATGAGAAAAGAATTGAGAGTTCTAGAAATAAAAAGAAAAGGAAAGGGAAAATGAATACTCTGAAGTAAAAACTGACCAATAGCAGCTTTTTCGCCAAATTCAGACCATCACTGCTTTTTTTATGGCTCATGAAATAAGATTTTTTTTTACATTTTTAAATACAAAACTTTATTTACAAATTTAAAAATCATTTTCAGATTGCTGCCAAATAATAGTAGGTGTTAAAAAACTCTAATCTCTCAACACTGTCATCTTTACTGTAAAGAAGGAAATGGGTAAGTTGCAAAGAAGAAGTGTAACAAGATTGTGATTTCAGACAATTATACATATGTATATATCTCAAATGGCAAAACATTGAAACTGTTTTTGAAGTATTTAATACACTAAAAACTACTGAATATATTTAATAATATTTAAAGAAGTCCATTAATCTATAAGAAAAAATAGGCAATTAAAACATACTAGTCTGAAATTATAATGTATTCTTATCAAACCTATAAAGAATCTGAGAAATAATAAATAAATAGGAAACAAGTCAAGGATCTGAGTAAAATTTTAGAAAATGTAGATATGAATCAAATCTATTTATAATCATATGAAAAATTCTCTAAATCAATATTAATCACAAAACTGTAAATTCAAAAAACTCTGAGGTACCACCTCACACCTATCAGATTGATTAAGATGATTAAAAATTAAAATGTTGGTTGTTGGAGATGTGGGAAATCTGTACTGTTAGTGAAACTGTGAACTGATCCAACCATTCTGGAGAGCAATATGCAAGTATTCCCAAAGGGCTATAATTGTATATTCCTTTTGATCCAGCAATACCAATGTTAGGTCTATATCCCAAAGACATCTTAAAAAGAGAAAAAAAACCTTATTTGTACAAAAATATTTATTGCAGTTCTCTTTGTGGTGGCTAGGAACTAGAAATCAAAAGAATGCCATTCAACTTGTCTTATATGATCATAATGGAATATTATTGTGCTATAAAAAATGATAAGCAGGATGATTTCAGAAAAATTTAGATTTGCATGCTTTGATGTAAAGTGAAGTGAACAGAACCAGAAGAATACATGCTGTACACAGTGGAAGCAATATTGTATGCTGAAAAATTGTGAATGACTTAGCCATTCTCCATATTTCAATGATCCAAGACAAATCCTAAATGACTAATAATGAAGCACACATGAGACATAAAGAATAATATTATAAGATATATATGAGTGATATTATAAGCAAATTAGAAAAACATAGGATAATTTACCTCTCAAATATGTGCAGAAGGAAGGAATTTGTGACCAAAGAAGAACTGGAACTCTTAATTGAACACCAAATAGAAAATTTTGATTATATTAAGTCAAAAAGATTTTGCACAAACAAAACTAATGCAAACAAGATTAAAAGGAAAGCAATAAAATGGGAAACATTTTTACATTTAAGGGTTCTGATAAAGCCCTTATTTTTTTTTTTCTTTTTGCTGAAGCAATTGGGGTTAAGTGACTTGCCCAGGGTCACACAGGAAGGGAATGTTAAGTGTCTGAGACCAGATTTGAACTCAGGTCCTCCTGAGTTCGGGGCTGGTGCTCTATCCACTGTGCCACCTAGCTGCCCCTAAAGGCCTTATTTCTAAACTATATAGAGAATTGACTCAAATTCTTAAGAATTCAAGCCATTCTCCAATTGATAAAAGGTCAAAGGATGTGAACAGATAATTTTCAGATAAAGAAATTCCAACCATTTCTAGTCATATGAAAAGGTACTCTTAATCACTACTGATCAAAGAAATGCAAATTAAGGCAACTCTGAGATAGAACTACATACCTCTCAGATTGGTTAAGATGACAGGAAAAGATAATGATGAATATTGGAGGGGATGTGGGAAAACTGGGACACTAATACATTTTTGGTGGAATTGTGAATTGATTCAGCCATTCTGAAGAGCAATTTGGAACTATGCTCAAAAAGTTATCAAACAGTGTATACCCTTTGATCCAGCAGGGTTTCTCTTGGACTTATATTCCAAAGAGATCTTAAAAGAGGGAAAGGGACCCACATGTGCAAAAATGTTTGTGGCAGCCCATTTTGTAGTGGCAAGAAACTGGAAACTGAATGAATATTCATCAGTTGGAGAATGACTGAAAAAGTTATGGTATGTAAATGTTATGGAATATTATTGTTCTATAAGAAATGATCAGGAGGTTGATCTTAGAGAGGCCTAGAGAGACTTACATGAACTGATACTAAGTGAAATGAGCAGAACCAGGAGATTGTTGTACATGGCAACAGCAATATTATATGATGATCAATTCTGATGAATGTAACCCTTTCCAACAGTGAGATGACTGATGCCAGTTCCAGTGATCTTGTGATGAAGAAAACCATCTACAACCAGAGAGATTATTGTGGGAACTGAGTGTGGATCACAACATAACATTCTCACTATTTTTGTTATTGTTCAATTGCATTTTGTTTTCTTACACATGCTCTTTCCTTTTTGATCTGATTTTTCTTATGCAGCAAGAAAATTGTATAAATATGTTTACATATATTGGATTTAACAAATTTTAACATGCATAACATATATTGGTTTATTTGCCATCTAGGGGAGTGGGTAGGGGGAAGGAAGGGAAAATTTGGAACACAAGGCTATGCAAAAGTTAATGTTGAAAAATTATCCATCTATATATTTTGAAAATAAAAAGCTTTAATAAAAAAAGATTGCACCTGTATAAATTATATCTTATTGCTTACCATCCTAAAGAGGGGATAGACAAAATTTGAAACTCAAAATATTTTTAAAAAGTTAAAAATTATTTTAAAATATAATTGGAAAAAATAAAATAAGAAAAAAGAAAAAAATTAACTATGATAGTTCTTTAGTGATTACTACATGGAGAGAGAAAGAAATATACATATTTTTCAGATGCAATAGCTATAAAGTTATACAGATACATAGAGATATGGGACCTTTACAAAAACTAATTGTTCTTTGGCACAGAAACATCACAACTAAGTACAGAAAAGCAGAAATGTTAAACACATCCTTTGTGCATAAAAACATGTCAAAATATTTTTTAAAAATTACATTTGAAGAAAAAATTACAATTAATTGGGGATTATATAATAATCCTAAAAATTGACGTGGAAACAAAATAAAATTGTATCAAAAATGACGAGATAGCATACCAAAGTTTTTAAAATGCCTTCATACATCATTAGCATAAATGAGGGATAACAGATTAGTGAATTGGGCATGAAGGCAGACAAATAAAAAAAAACACATTTTAAAAAGCCAAACATCAAAAAATAAATTTTGAAAATCAAAGAGATTAACAAAATTCAAAGAAAAAAATCCTATTGAATTGATAAATTAAAAAAAAATTCTTGTGAGTTGGGAGATAGGGAATAAATAAACCATTATCTAGCTCTATAAAAAACATGAAAAGCCAAATTGTTTGTATGAAATACATAAAATGAGAAATTAAGATAAATGAAAAAGACATAAAGGAAATTATTAGGAACTTTTTAGCCCAATTTTATTTCAACAGAAAGCACAATTTAAATATATTCCATGTAAATCTACAAGAAGTATCCAAATTAATAGAATAAAAAAGCAAATAATCGAATCTCAAGAAAAAATAGAACATCAGAAATGAAATTCCAAAGATAAAAAATCTAGGATCATATTGATTTATAAGTAAAATCTACCAATTATTTGAAGAATAATTAATTTCAATATTATGTAAGCAGTTTGTAAAAATAGGGAAAGAAAAGATCCCACCAAATACTTTTTATGCTTAAAAACATGACCTTTATACCTAAATCAGAGAGAGAAAAATCAAAGGGGGAAAATTGTAAATCAATGTAATTAATGAAAATCTACTCAAATTTTCAAAATGAGATACTAGCAAGATAAGGGAGACAACTAGATGACTCTGTGGATAGAGTGCTTGATCTAGAGCCAGGAAGACCCGATTTCAAAACTGATTCCAAATATTTACTATTTGATCCTGGGCAAGTCACTTGAGTTCTGTTTGTCTTGAAGAAAGAAATATCAAACCACTGCAGATCTTTATCAAGAAAACTCCATGGATAGTTTGGTCTCCAGAATCAAGAAGAGTTGGACATGATTTAATGGCTAAACAACAAAGAAAATACAGCCACTTCAAAAATTCCAAATAAATATATGACCTAGATATAAATGACATGTAATTAAGAAATTAGAGCATCAAGGGTAGAAAATGCCTTTCACAATTTTAGATAGGGGACATTCATGACTAGGGAAGATACAGAGAGGATTAAAAAAGATGAATGGAAAGTTTTTATTATATAAATTGAAAAGCTTTTTTGTACAAATCAAATCAACAGTTAAAATGAGAAAGAAAATAGTTAATTGGGAAATAAAGGTGTGATAGCCAACATATATAAGGAATTGATTTATATATTTAAAAACAACAGCCATTTTCTAATAGACAATCAAAGTATAAAAATAGGCAGTTCTCAAAAGAGAAAAAACAATCTGATCAACAGCCATATGGAAAAAAATGTTCCAAATCACAAATAATTAGAGAAATGAAAATTAAAACAACTCAAAAGATTCAATAGTGTAGCCAAAAGGAAAAAAAAAGAAATCAAAGAGTCATTGAATCTTTTTAAAAATGAACAAAAAAATAACATAAGGTAGATCAGAGGAAAACACAGACAAGTAGGACAGCTTTGAGAATAACATGTTGAATTTGTTATATGTCTTTTTAAAAAAGCAAGTTTTATGTAGTAGAGATTTTTGACTTCACATAGAATCATTTTTTTGTTCTACTTTGTATATGGATGTTTTCACTGTCTATCTCTCTTTCTCTCTGACTTTCTCTTATTCTCTTTCTCACTTTTGAGCATTCATTAAATTCAAAAAATTTTTAAAAGGAGATTAGACTTGTTCTGCTTATCCCCAGAGAGTAGAGCTAAGGAAAAATGGTTAGAAATTGAAAAAAGATAAATTGAGACTTGATCTCAGGGGAAGCTTTCTAATAATTGGAGTTATATAAAAATAGAATGAGTTGCTTTTGGAAGGATTGACTTTCTCTAAGTTAGAGTTTTCAATGAAAAGTAAGGATTATCACTCTGGGACATATTGTATAAAAAAATTTTAGTCAGACAAGGATTGGACTAGATGCTCTTTGAGATGCCATCCAACTTTGAGATTCTGTGATTCTGGGACTCAATCTCTTATTTCATCTAAATCGCAAAAGCCTTCTAACCCAGTTCCCAGAATAAAGAAAGGAATTAGGGAAAATATAATAAATAGTCAAAAAGGAGGTAATTTATCCCAGATCAAGTTATAGAAAGTAAAAGGTCACATAACCATATCTGCCAGTCTAAATTGTGCTTAGACCATAATAAAATCAATTATCAAAAGTCTGTAGTACATAAATTGCTTTCTCTATGCTTTAGTATGTGGCTTTTATTTTCTTTGGGAGGCTTTGTGTGTTATTAAAGGATCCATTTGAAAAATTACAACTTTGTCATTGTTAAACTAATCAAAAAAATGTCTCTACTCTTTGGGTAAGTGGGAACGATGTAAGAAAAAAATCAGCTTAATATAAAGTAGGCTAGAATGGATCCCCTTTAGAATTTTTTCATATTGCCAGAAGAACTTGTGGGAGGTAGGAGAGATTATATAGTAGTAAACAGCATTTCACTTGGTGTTGGGAGACCTAGATTTGAACACAAATTATTTGCTATGTCACCTTGAAGGAAATAATTTTACTTTCCTATGTCTCTATTTCATAATATGAGGAAAAAAATGGCTATATATCTCACAGGATTTGCTCTACTAGGAGGAAAGTACTTCATAAGACTTAAAGTACCATAAAATTAAAAGTTAATACTATTTCTGGAATAGATAGAGAGTGGGAACTCAGGAAGCATCAAATTGAAGCACTTACCTCACAGGATTATTGTGAAGATCAAAGGAGATAATGGATGTTAAGTGGTTTGTGGACTTTGAAGACTATGTGAATGATATTATTATTGTGATTAATCATTCAATAGTCAATAAACATTTATTAAATGCTTAATATGTGCCAGTCACTGTTCTAAGTACTAAGAAAGAGGTAAAAGATATTCCCTGTCCTCAAGGAACTTGCAATCTAATGGGGAGACAAATAAAAAAAATGTACAAATAAGTTATATACAGAAAAATAGGAAATAATTAACGGAAGGAAATTATTAGGAGTAAGAGGGATTGGAAAAGGCTTCTTGTAGAAAATGAGACTTTATTTGGGACTTAAAGCTAGTCTAGGAAGTCAGTAGGTATAGCTGAGAAGAGAGTAGATTCTAGGCTTGGAGACAGCCATAAAAAAAAAAAAAATTACTGGAGCAGAGAGATGGAGTCTAATTTGTAGAATAGCCAGGAGGCCAGTATCATTGGATCAAAGAATATAGGGAATAAGATATAAGAATAATGGAAAAAAATGAAGAGGTGAGGTTTTGGTGAGCTTTGAATAACAAAGAATTTTGTGTTTTATCCTGAAAGTTCAAATAATAACAATTCTCATTATTATTAATATTGATGTTATTATTATTATACCCATATGAGGACAGTAGCCACATTTTATATGGGGTTCAGCTCTTCTAAAAATCTTTCTTATATATTTCTATTTCTCATTTTATTTCCTTTTTTCCTCTTTTCTCTCTGCTGTCTCTTTTTTTCTTCTCATGGATATTTCTTCCTTCATTTTTCTAAGAGCATGGCCTTAAAAGGCTAAAAGAAGAAGATTGTAAACTCAAACTCTGATAAGGATGTTTTTATACTCCTGTTGTTTCCTTGACTTTTCTGGACCCTGGTTTGGCTATTTTGTTGAATATTTAGCAATTTAGACATCCACCTGAGCCATCTTGGAAAAATGCTAAGGCTGGGAACCCTACTCTGCCCCAACCCACCCACCCAATCATTGTACTTCTTCTGGCCTTTTTCTTCCTGCCTACCTCTTTCTTTTTCCCTTCTCTTCTCTCTGTCTCAATTTTTCTTTTCTTAATTTTCTTTTTCATTATTCCTTTTCCCTTCATCTCTCCCACTGAGGGAGAAAGGAATATATCCAGCCACAAACCATCATTCTGAACAAACACTTGTTCTGATGACTTAAATGCTTTTCCTCTTCCTGCAGGGAATCATTTCCATTCCAGGGACTCCAAACAAGGGATCTCAGCCTGAAGGCTGCTACTAAATCAGCTGGAGTAGTTCAGACTGTCCCATGTTTAAGAAAACTTGCTTTTGGTCTTTGGATGGGAGTCTGCTGCAGCCTTTAGGTGTTCCGTGGCTCTTAGTTTCTTTGTTCTGCCCAACCCTACTGAGAGGAGCTTTATTGTCAGAGAAAAAGGCTAGAGCCTAAAAAAGGCAAGTCCAAGCCTAGTTAAGAACTCACAAAGACAGAGCTAGCTAGCTAGACTGTTAATGACTATAATGAACACCCACTTTATTTGGGTGATTTTATTTTATTTTAAGGAAGGAAACAGATGTGAATTTGTGCACATAGATTGTGCTATTAGAGAGAAATAAACAACTGCCAGGAAACAAATTGATTTTTTTAAAGCAATTTCCACATGCTTCAGGCTCAACTGATTCAGTCCAACTATCTACACCAGTAGAATGGGCCAGGATTATTAGCTTTAACAATGATGACATTTAGGCCTTTTTGGATCCTGGGTCATCAAAGAAAAATTCAATTCTGTTCACTCTCATTTAGTGATGAAAGCAAGAAAAAAAGGATTAATTTCCTTTAGAAATAATTTTATTTGCATCTTATATTTTTGCTTGACTTATATTTCCAGCCCCAACTCTACAACCATCCACTGAAGACCACCTTTAATTTAAAAAAAAAGTAAGAAAGAAAGAGGGGAAATCAATTTAGCAAAACTAATTTACAATCAACCAATAAACCAACCCACTCATATTATATGAAATGCTTTATGTGTACCATGCAAAGAGGTACATTTCTAACTATGAGGCTAAGCTTTGTTTTGATTTAATTATTATTCCTTCTCATATTGTTGTAGTCATTGTGTGTGTGTGTGTGTGTGTGTGTGTGTGTGTGTGTTTTGTTAATCGTGCTTTGGATCAATTCATATATATCTTCCCATTTTTATCTGTATTCTTAATAATCAAAATTTCTCAGACTCTAGTAATAACCTTTAGAAAGACTGATAATGACAATTTTCAGAATGAGAAGAGGGTTTTCATTAACCTCAAGCTAACATTTAATTAACCAAAATGTTTTATTCTCAAGGCTATGCAATTAATGACATTTTCCTATATCTGCTCTTACAATTCAAAATAAATAGAGAAGCAAAATTTCAGGATTCAAAATAAACCCACATAAATCACCATCATTTGCATGTTACCAATGAAGTCCAGCAGCAAGAGAGAGAAAGAGAAATTCCATTTAAAATAATTGTAGATAATATAAAATATTTGGGAGTCTATCTGCCAAGATAAATCCAAGAACTATATGAGGACAATTATAAAACACTCTTCACACAAATAAAGTCATATCAAAACAATTGGAAAAATATTAATTGTTCATGGGTAAACTGAGTCTTTATAATAAAAAGTTATCTGAATTAATCTATTTATTCAGTGCCATATTAATCAAATTACCAAAAATTATCTTATAGATCTAGATTTTTTCTATATAATATATAATATATAATAACAAAATTCATTTGGAAGAACAAAAGCTCAAGGATATCAAGGGAATTAATGAAAAAAAATTGTGAATGAAGATAGTATAACCTTACCAAATCTCAAATTGCATTATAAAATGGCAATTATCAGAACAGTCTGGTATTGATTAAGAAATAGAGTAGTGGATCAGTGGAATAGATTAGATATAAATTACATTTTAATAAATGACCAAAGTAATTTGATATATGATAAACCTAAAAATCCAAGCTTTTGGAACAAAAATTAATTGGGAAAACTGCTGGGAAAATTATAAAACAATATGGCAGAAACTAGATATAAACTATCATCTCACATTGTATACCAAGATAAAATCAAAATGGCTACATGATTTATACGTAAAGGGTAATCCTGTGAGCAAATTAAGAGAATATGGAGCAGTTCTGTCAGATTTATGGATTAGGGAAGAATTTAATGCCAAAGATGATATAAAGAACATTACAAAATTTAAGATGAGATAATTTTGATTATATAAAATTTAAAAGTGTTTGCACAAATAAAATCAAGGAAAGCAAAATTATCCAAAAAACAGAAAATAGGGGGGGTGCTGAAATTCTGTAACAAGTATTTCTGATAAAAGCCTCATTTGTCATTTCCCATTTGATAAATGATCAAAGAATATGAATAGGCAGTTTTCAGACAAACAAATCAAAATTAGCTATTGTCATGTTAAAAAATGCTTTCAGTCAATACTGATTGGAGAAATGTAAATTAAAATAACTGTGATTCCCACATATCAGATTAAATAATATGACAAAAAAGGAAAATATTGGATATTGGAGAGGGGACATGGGAAAACTAGGACACTAATGCATTGTTGATGGAGCTGTGAACTGATCGAACCATTCTGGAAAGCAATTTGGAACTATGTCCAAAGGGCTATATAATTGTGTGTATCCTTTGATTCAGCAATACTAGCACTAGGTTTACATCTCAAAGACATCTAAAAAAAGGAGTAAAGGACCTATTTGTATAAAATGTTTTTAGCACTTATTTTTATGGCAGTTTAGAATTGAACTTGAAGGGATGCCCATCAACTAGGGAATGGTTAAACAAGTTGTGATATATGATTGTGCTATAAGAAATGAGAAGTAGGATGATTTCAAAAAAACCTGGAAATACATGAACTAATGAACAGAACCAGGAAAAAAGTTGTACACAGTAGCAGTAATATTATACAATAACAAACCATGAATGACAGCTATTCTCAGAAATATGATGATTCAAGACAATCTCAAAGAATTAATGATGAAACATACTCTCCACCATCAGAGAAAGAACTGATATTATTCAAATACAGACTGAAGTGTGCTATTCTTCACCTTTGTTAATTTTTTTCTTTTATTTGAATCTTCTTGTACAAAATGACTAATATGGAAATTTTTTACATAATTGCAGAATAAATAAATAAATAAAAGTAAACAGAATACATTGATAAATTGATAAAAATAAATTAATAAATAAAAGTAAACAGAAATGGCTTCAATAGTAGATGCATACTCTAGCCAGAGCAGATCGTTATTGGGGCTCAAGGAAGGGGAATAATGATAGAAAGACCATATTACCACTTATTATTAGTTTGTTCAAATCTCTCTCTATCACAAATTATACTATTTTAATAGATCTTCCTTTTTAAAATTTATTTTTTATTAAAGCTTTTTATTTACAATATATATGCATGGGTAATTTTTCATCATTGACCCTTGCAAAACTTTCTATTAAGCTCAAATGTCTTATCCATGGAACCTCTTGACCACTCAAAGTCATTTCCAGCTCCAGTCCCTCCCATCAACATGAAGGAATAAAAGAACTTAAGGGTTCCTAAATAGCTGATGATAGCTTTGGGTGTTGCCCATAATGTCACTATTGGTGTAGATTCAAAGGCTCCCTTGATACCTGTATATTTCACCCAATGTGACAGGGACCTTGTTAGCCGTCCTTGCTTTGAGGGGGTGTGATGGATTGAACTCCTGGGGAGACTGTGGTGGCCGTGATCTGCCATAAAGATGATGAACAGCATTTTTTTTCTTAAATGATTACTGAAAACTTTACAGCTCGCCAACTTTCCCTTGCTTGAAACCCCAGGAGAGTAGCTTTTATAAAGTGTCATTTAATTAATAAGGAGGTTATTGATTGCTGTCATGTGTAGTGTAATACTAGGACTAGGTTAAAAAGAATGAGGAAGAAACAGGAAAAAAGCAGGAGCCAGTCACAGGAACCCTAGTCAGGCCAAAGGATGCACAAAATGGCTGGCTTCTCAAAGTGCCCTACAATTCCCTCTGTGGTAAAAGCATTGTCACAACTCAGGAATCCAGAGTGAAAAGGGCTATACTCAGAGGATGGGGAGGGGAGGTTTGTTTGTAGAACCATTTAGTTGTGGAAATCCCTTGAAATAGACTCCTAGAAGATCAACACTCCTGGGACTTTTCAAGATAATCTTTAGATGGCAGAAAGTTAGAGTTAGCAGGCAGGAAAGCAAAATGTCTGCAACTAGTGGCCAAAGGGAAATGTGGCTGGACAGAAGTAAATCAAAGGAAGATGATTCTAACTCTGACCAGATTCCAAATGTGTTGATTCTGAGATATTGAAAGATATTTCCTCTGAGCTGTGGGATTCCTGTGAATAAACTCCATAGGAACAGATGCCAAAAGGACCCCATTTACGGCTCAGATTCCTTTCACACTCATTTTCTCTGCAGAAAAAAATATCATATCCTAGTTAAAAATACGAGTTAGAAAAGCAAGCCCACCATCAATCATAAAGCAAGAATCAATGCCATTTTGTCAGGTGGTCCCTTGTGGCAGCAATAGGACCTTGTCCTCAGCTCTGTTCTATTCAATGTCAGATCACATGGTTATCAGTGGAAGAATAGGTGACAAGCTTATTAAATTTTCCACTAGTATGGATATGGGAGAGAAAGCTACCATTTTAGATGATGTGATTACAATTCAAAAAGATCCCAATATATGTGAACAATGAGTTAAAGCTATCAATATAAAATTTAACTGGGAATAAAATTAAGGTTCTACAACTGGATTTGGTTTGATGCTTTTATCAAAGACAGTGCAAGACACCATCTTTTTTTAAAAGAAAATTAATTGCCTTAAATATCCTATAGAAACAAAGGGGTTAGTGGAAAGAATGTTGGACCTGGAGTCTGAAGAGAACTAGATTTAATTCTGGTTTTTAGTTTTGTAAACTCTACCAGGTTACCACTTCTGCAATTCTAAGCTTATTCTTCCATAAAATGAGGATAAAAAAAACTTTGCAGGAGTGTTGTAAACAAAATGTTATCTAAATATGAGTTATTATAGTTAATACTAGTTCAAGAGAAGCAATGTAGTGAGGGCTGGCAAAAAATGGGCGGACACATATAGCTGTATTACAATGAGTGAGTCTGTGTGGTTTGAAATTGTCCAGTCTGTAAGAAAAAACACTGATATAGAGTTCTAAGCCAATAGCATTTTATGGGTCCATGGCTCCCCTTAATTAAAAGGAATCTGTGTTCCCCTTATATCTTCCTCATGATTTGAGATATTCCTGCTCAGGAGGACCTTGTTTTTAAAGAATTTGATAATCGTTTTTATGCATCTTTCATTCCAGAGAAGCAACACAAAATAAATACAAAATTCCATTGGTTGATAGATATTGTTTTGTGGGTCAAAAATCAGTTAAAAATGGTTTATCAGCAAGGAGGAAGGGGTGACAGGTTGGGTGAAACATCTTCAATGACTAAATGGTCATACAATGGTCCCCTGTTCATGTTGAACAAGAACGAATGATCCAAAGATACAAACATAAATTGGGGGACTTTCCAAAGAATCAAAGCACCCTACCCACATTAGTAGTGAATATAGAATTTCAGTGAAACAGGATGGAGATATCTTTGTCTGTATTCTTGTGGTTGCACAAGAGAACTTCATAACTGGTAAACAAGTAGTGAATATTGCATTGAATTTTGAGATTCATTATAAAAGCGTACTATAAGAAGCTATCTTCTCTAATTAACCCTATGTGGTCTATGTAAAATATCAAACTGATTAATATGGACTGAATAGAGTAGGAGTTCAAATGAATCATTTCTAACAACCTCTCTGGGGTCCAGACAACATTGTGTGACTGTTAGAGATGAGATCCTGATCTCAATCAAGGAATAGCATTTCCACAGCTGACTTTAATACTAATGGAAATTATAGTTTCAGACTAACAGAAAAAGTAAGACATATGGGGAAGGGAGAGGAAGTGTACATCTGGGGAATCTATGTAAGTTTAATAGAAGTCCACAACAACAAACTGAAGCTAATGTGATTCCAGGATGCAATAAGAGAGAAACAGTGTCTATAGAGAAACAGAAGCTATAGTTCTGTTGCATTATATTTTTATTTCTAGATTATCTCTGGAGTACTATTTCCATCTCTGGATGCCATATTATTGAGAGAAACTGAAACATTACTATATGAGGATCAGTTCTAATGGACATGACTCTCTTCAACAATGAAATGCTTCAAACCAATTACAATTGTTCAGTGAAGAAGGCCATATACACCCAGAGAGAGGGATGTGAAATGTGGACCACAACATAACATTTTCATGTTCTCTATTGAGGTTTGCTTGCATTGTATTTCCTTTATTGGATTATTCTTTCTTGTAGATATGATTTCTCCTGCACAAAAAATGATGTGTGGCAATAACTATACATATATTGGATTTCTTAAGTATTCTAACATAATTATCATGTAGTGCATATCCTGCTAACTAGGGGAGGGGTGGGGAGTAGGGGGGGAAATTTGTAACAGAAAGCTTTGTAAGGGTTAATGTTTAGGAATTACCCATACATATGTTTTGCAAATAAAAAGTATTAATAAAAATAAATAAAAATAAAAATTAACATTTAAAAAAAAGAAACTGAAACGTGCTAGAAAGAAGGATGAGAAGTAAGGAAATCATGTCATATGAGAATCTTAGCCATGGCTACTGAAAACCTAGAAAAGAAAGTTCTCACACCAAATTTCTTAGAATTGTCAGAACATTCAACATCAAACGTGGATATGAATTTTATCGGTGGAAATGACATTAAAGAAGATTTGTTCCTGTCTGCTCTACTACTGCACCTCAAGGATTGTGTAATTTTCCAGTTTGATTTGCCGCTGAAACCTCTTAAAAGTCTTCTTTTCTCTTTAATGATTATGGGCACCTTTAGGGCTTCCTTAATCTGCTTCCTTAGAACTAGAACGGGGCTTTGCACATAGTAAGCTTGTATCACAACGTGTCACTGTGTAGCACTGACTTCCCTCATCCCAAGCAGAAAGGGAAAATGCTGAAAATTTTCTAAATCTCACTTTTGGGGACCCACTTAGTGGCAAGATTGTTTCCTGTATTCCCTCCTCCTTTGAAGGGAAAAAAAAGAGGATGGGGGAGGGGTAGAATTTAGCATGCTTGAGCCAGCATTTCACACCTGTAGCTGCATCTTGGCTCCAATTAGCACATTCTTATAGAACAGTGGTTCTCAAATATTTTTGTGTCAGGGCCCCTTTATAATACTAACATATAATACTAACAATTAGTGTTTATATATATATGCATATATATATATATATATATATAGTTATAACTATTAATGCTTTCCATATTAGAAATTAAACACTTTAATGTTTGTATAGGGCTTTACAAATATTTCTCATGTTTTTATATACATATATGTATATTTATATATAAAATGTTCCTGAAGAATAGGTACTGTTATAATACAAATTTTCCATCCAGATTAGGAAGGTGGGCAGAAGTCAAATGATTTAACCAGGATAATACCAAATTAGAGTTTGAGACTGGATTTGATTTCAAACATGACTCTAATCATTGTGCCACCTGATCTTAGTATTATTATGAAAATGCTTCTGATTTCTTAGAATCCCTGAAAAAGCTGGGGGTCCCCAGACTATATTTTGAGAATTGTTATGCTAAAAAAAACCTAAATGCAAGCTTTTAAGAGTTCTCTTTGGAGAGTTCTAGGATAATAGATTGATAATCCGCAGGGAGACCTTTTAACCTTCCAAAGAAAAACTGGAAGATTTCTGGTATCCATAGTCTGTGAAATACAAAACCCCTTCAAAGACTTCTCCCCAAGTATATTTGACCCTATTTAAGGTCATATTCAGCAAGACAATGTAGAATTAAGTTTTTATCTAAATGAATCAAACTTAAGGACAAAACATCACTAGAACTAAAGTTGAGTATAAATAAATCTCCACATAGAAGAACAAAGAAAGGGAGAAGGAAAAGTTAGGGAAAACATTACCCTCAGCCACTTGGCTTAGCCTAGGGAAAAAGTCTGTTTCTACTCAGATTTTTCTTCCAATCAATTTGCTGCCCTCCTACCTGCTTGCAGTGGATAATGGCATTGGTTCCCAAATTTTAGTAGCTCTTAACCCATTTAAATTCCCTCTGGCCTGCTCTTTTGGTATCCACTTATATGTCTCCTAGCCCTGTTTAGTCCAGATTTTACATAATAATTCTCTGGCCAGGAAAATAATCAAAAATTCAAAATCACAGAAATCTATAAGAATATTGGCCATTCTTCTTATCTGTGTGAGAAGTCTTCTAATGAACTTTTAAAAGTGCTTAATAAATAATTTTTCATTCTTTCATTCATCTGTTAAAGGAGCTAAGAATGTTTAGTTTCTTTTTAAATAGAATATTTTATTTTCCCTCAATTGCATATTAAAACATTTTAAACATTTTTTAAAATTCTAAATTCCAAACTCTGTACATCCCTCCTTCTCCTCCCCCTCCTTGAAATGGTATGCAATCTAATATAAACTATGCATGTACAATCATAAAAAATATTTCCATATTAGTAATTTTGGATAAGAATACTCAAAATAAGGAAGGAAGGAAGAAAAGAATAAGGAAGGAAGAAAGGTAGGAAGGAAGGGAAAGAGAGAAGAAGGGAGGGAGGAAAAAACCAAATAATGGGAAAATGATATGCTGTAGTCTAAAGAATGTTTAGGTTCAAGAAGAGAACATTGAAGGGGACCTAGATGTCTTCAGATGAATAAATTTCTAGCAAGAGGAAATTTTGTATAGATCTGGAGGCAGAATTAGGAACAATGAATAGAAATTAACAGGGTGGTAGGCTGCTGCATAAAAACAATAGCTACCACCCTAGTCCAGGCTCTTATAACCCCTCATCTAGAATAGGGGAATAGCCTACTAATTGGCATCCTTACTTTTTAATCACCCTGCTACATCTATCCCCCACAAAGTTACTAAAGGGATTTTCCTTAAGCACAGGTCTAACTACTTCACTCTTCTACTTAACCATTTCCAATGGCTCACCTATAGGATAAACAATAAACTAGATGGAATTCAAAATCTTCCTGGTTAATTAGCAGGCCAAAGCTGTCTCCCATAGAGTATCCTGACAAATGCATCAATTAAATTGCCAATTAATTTGTGGAATTACTAATAGATTGATTGCAACCCAGAAAAAAAAAACTGAGAGGGAAGGATAGAAGGGTGGAATCTCTTGGAAAAGAATACAAAGTCATTATCCACCCTTGTTTTCTGCCCAACTCATTGAAGAGTAGAAATGGTTATGATATGATATAGTCTCAGTTCCAGTTTTCCCAATTTATGACTAGGGAGATGGGAAAATAGGAGGGTCCCTCAGGGTTGAGGGCAGGGGCAGTCATGTCTGTTTTTTGGATACTTACTGGGAAAGACCAAAATGGCAGCAAGTGGAAAATAATGGAAGAATTATTACTGGAAGTACAGAATCAAATAGAAAAAGAACTACAAAGGCAGACAACATAGGGATGAGGAATAGGATGGTGAAGGGAAATAGGCATTTTTGGGAAGAGAAGGAGAAGGAAGAGAGCCACAGTTAATATAGTAACTATGGATCAGATTTAACATAACATGAACCGCATAGCAGTTGGAATAGTGTTCATGGGGCAGGAGTTGGGGGTATGTGTTCATTTTATAGGGTTTTGGAAGTTGGGGGAATGAACTAATTCTTATATGTGGCACCTTGGGGTTCTTTTATTAACATATCCACATGTCATCTCAAAGTTATCAGCAACATCTTAGGGTTAGTTCATTAGCATAAAGCTTTTCTGGTGTTCTGCTGTTCTTACTACACATATTTGGATCTCATCTAATGCTTACAGACCATGGACAGTTGGAAGGACCAAGGGGCCCTTATAGGAAGGCCCAACTGAACTTCCCTAATTTAGCACATAGTATCAGGATATGGTCTTTTTTTGCCCCCATCCCTCCCCTAGATTGCAGGAAGTCTACTACATGGTAATTATGTTAAAAATACTTGACAAATCGAATATGTATATATATATATATATATATATATATATATATATTTATAGTTATCTTGCTGTGCAAGAAAAATTGGATCTACAAGAAAAAAAATCTGAGAAGGAAAACACAATGCAAGCAAACATCAATCGAGAGCATGAAAATGTTATGCTGTGGTCCACATATCCCTCTCTCTGGGTGTATATGGCTTTCTTCATCACTGAACAGTTGGAACTGGTTTGAAACATCTCATTATTGAAGAGAGCCATGTCCATCAGAATTGATCATCATATAGTATTGTTGTTGCCATGTATAATGATCTCCTGGTTCAGCTCATTTCACTCAGTATCAGTCCATGTAAGTCTCTCCAGGCCTCTCTGTAATAATCAGGATGTGGTTTTAATTTATAAGACAGATTCTAGTGGCTCCTATGATCCCCTAATTCATAAGAAAGTTTGAAAGTCACAATTATGCTCCTTTATTTTATGGGACAATTTGTACGTGACTTCTATGTATCCCCCTGCAATCTCACTTCTCCCTATAATTACCTTATACTAGCTACTTTACTAACTAGGAAGAGAGAGGTACTCAGAGGAACCAAAAACAAAATATAATTTAACATACCTATCTGGCATTTCTCTGCTTCAATCCATCTTCCTCACAGCCAATAAATAATTTTCCTAAAGCACAGATCTAATTATGTTACTTTTCTACTCAATCAATTCCTGTGGTTCATCATTCCCTATAGGATAAACAATAAACTCTCTTTGGCATTTTAAAGTCTTTGCAATGTGGCCCTAAATTAACCTTCCAGCTTCAGAACATATATAGTCCAGAACAAACTGGAATTCTTCCTGTTCTTCATACATGGTATTCCTTTTACCAGTTCATCTCGTCTATGTCCCTGTGTTTACAATATCCTCATGACTCTTCTATTCCTCTGAGAATTCCCATTTTCCTACAAAACGCAGCTCAAGTGCCATTTTCTACATGAACCTTTCCTTGATTCCCTCATTCTTACCTCCCATCGCTGGTTGCTATCCCTATTCATTTGTAGTGTGTGTGTGTGTGTGTGTGTGTGTGTGTGTGTGTGTGTGGTATACATAAGATCAAGGATCCTTTCTCTTTTGTCTTTGCATCCCCAGTACTTAGCACTGGGCTTTGAACATAGAAAGTACTTAATAAATACTTACTGATTGATTGAGCCTGATTAGGCAATGTTATTCATAGTTGGGCAATAGATTATCTGTTGGTCAAAAGTCTGTTAATAAAGAACTTTAAGTTGATCCATTTGAGGTTCAGTTGAAGGAAATTGAGATGTTTAGAGAAAATTTGCAGAAGTAGGGGACATAATAACTGTCCTATATTGCTGTTGTCATATATTGTCATATTCTGCTTAGTTTGGGAGGGCTGAACTAGAAGCAAAGGCAGAAACAAAAAAATGGGATATTAATTTTCATGCAAAAATGTAAATGTTCAAGTAAAAAAATTGAATGTAGGGAAGAGGGGGACATACATGTATAGAGTTCCCTCATATAGAAAGAGGCCCACAGATGGTGACAGGCTATAACTCTAAGGGACTTAGAATAGATAATTTTAGCCTTTCCTACTCCCTTATCAAAAGGAAACTTTCATTCTTTTTTTTTTACTTTTTTTTTACTTTTTTTAATATTAAAGCTTTTTCTTTGCAAAACATAGGCATGGGTAATTTTTCAACATTGACCTCTGCAAAGCTTTCTGTTCCAAATTTTTCCCTCCTTCCCCCCATCCCCTCCCCTAGATGGCAGATAGTCCAATACATGTTAACTATGTTAAAATATATGACAAATCTAATATATATACATATTTATACAATTATCTTGCTGTACAAGAAAAATCGGATCTACAAGAAAAAAAACCTTGAGAAGGAAAACAAAATGCAAGCAAACGTCAACAGAAAGCATGAAAATGCTATGTTGTGGTCCACACTCAGATCCCACAGGCCTCTCTCTGGGTGTACATGGCTTTCTTCATCACTGAACAATTGGGACTGGTTTGAAACATCTTATTGTTGAGGAGATCCATGTCCAACAGAATTGATCATCGTACAGTCTTGGGAAACTTTCATTCTTGCTAGGAGAGGAAACATGAAGAGGGAGCTGGAGGCAACTCAGAGAGAGAGTATAGCAGGATAGAATTCTATCTATCTCTCCCTTAAATATTTTTCTCAAGAAGACAACTTCTGATTGATTTTTTTTTTTCATTTTGGGGAGGAAAGAAAACTCCAAGTTCTATAAGCCGGACCTGACCCCTTTTTAACCAAATTCTAGTTCCAAAGTGAACACAATGAGCAGCAAAGAAACTCATTTTATCCTAATTATAGCATAATAGAAATTAGAGAAGGTATACACATAGGAGAATATGTATCAGACAAACAATGGCAGACCTCTCCCACTGGGAACAAGATAATTCAACCAAGAGAGAAAATCTCAGATTTTACTCAAGGGGAAACTTCACATAGTCTTTTCTGTAGCAAGCTGAGAATAGGGACATGATGGGGATTGCCAGCTTTTCTCATGTCTTTCCAGAGACTTTTCCCTTCTGGAGTGCAATTGGTTTCATTCATAGCTCTTGGAGTTGGAAGCCAGAAGCGACTGGATGACTTGACACATGAAGAGTCTTGAAAAAGATCTGAAGCTTGATGAGCCTCCAAAGGGTACCTGAAGAGGACTGACTTTGAAGATCTTAACGTGGGGCTGGCAAAGGCTGGAGCTCTCTACCTCTAGCTGATTCTACCTACCTCACATGCAGATGAGGCCATTCATTTTCACCAATAAGGAGAGAGTCCCAAACCAAAGGGGCAGGGGTTACAAAAAGAAAAACAAAGAATATCTTCCAAAACAATCAAACAACCTTAAAACAATTAGAGCAGGAGGAAGAAGATTTCTACTCACATAAGGTCTTTAAACCAAAGTTAGATTACTATTCTTTGTAAGGTTTGGAACAGACAGTGACTTTTGTAGTCCTTTCCAACTCTGAAATTCTTTGATTCTATGATTTCTCAGTTCTCATTTCTTTCCTTTAACTCATCATTTTGGTTTCAAACTTATTTTCATTTGTTTGTACCTCATTTTACACATGCCAAAAGAATATCTTTTGGTTCACAAATGGTTCAATTTCTATTTTTTTTTGTGATTTGGGCCTAAATATGATTATTTATATAATATAAAATTACATTTTATAATTTTATATATATATATGTTATATATGTAATTTTATAATATTAAAAATATAATATTAAAAAATATAAAATCATTTTCCCTCAGAAGATGCTAAATTCTTTGTATCAGCCCCAAAAAAAGTCTTGGCTTTAAACTCTGGAACAAGGGTCCTGACAATGAATGAGTTCTAAGCAATCAAACTTGGGATACATTTGATTTGATTGATTTATGTTCATTCCCAGAGATGAAAAGTTTCCTTTAAAGAATCCAACTCTTATTCTGCTATTTTTTTTAACTCTGGGAAATTCCATTTCCAGCAGCTCTGGGGAGGTGGGAGAGTGATTGAGTAGGGTGCACAGTGTTTTGCCACGAGGAGTCTTCTTAATCAGTAGGGTGAGGTTGGATGCCTATCACAGCTTTAGGACTGAATAAGGGGAGGCAGTGAGTTGGCAAGTATCAGACACTCATTCAAAAGGAAATTTCAGTGCTTGTTCCATAAGGGTGGAGGGAAAATATTTCTTCCATAGCAGGATCCAGAATAATCCCTTTTCAGTAAACTGTAGGTAAGGGTCAGTGGTCAAGAGTGCCACTGTTGTAGAACAAGAAATCTTCAGAATGACTCAGGGTTTTGACTCTAATGTCTTTGGAGCACAAATACTAATAGACAGACCAACAATCTGGGACCAGCTACTTCTGTTGTCCCCAGTCCTTCCATTATCCTTATACCAGAGTTCTAGAATCTTCTCCTTTTTCATCCCAAACCAATCAACCAATGGGTAGCACAAAGACAGATCAGAAACATTTAGAAAACATAATAAACATTTTCCTTCCTCAAACAATGCTTATTGTCACACTGTTGGGTTCCCACAAGGTGCAGGATGCTTACTATAGATGCTCATTCCTAGTATCTGTGAAGGGATTAGTTCATGGGCTTCCATATTCTAAGCCAAAAGGGATAATTCAGAGTAACTTCCTCATTTTATAGACCAGAAAAGAAGCCCGAAGATGTTAAGTAGTTCACCAAAAGTCTAACATTCGATCAACACAGAAATTTGATTTGAATCCAGATTCACTGAAAAGATATTCAATGTACTGTTTACTGTAACATGCTGCCCAGCTGAAGGAAACGGGGTGCTACATCTCTGGTAAAGAGAAAACTCAGTAGGATATGGTCACAGTGTTCAAGTATTTAAAGACCTACCTAGAAGACAAATTAGATGTGTTCAGCTTATCTTCAAAGAAAAGAAATGGGAATAATGAGTAGAGATTGAACAGAGGCAGATTCCATTCAAAGTAAGGCAAAATTGCCACAGCAGGTACTCTTGGTCTTAAAGAAGAGGTCAAATAATCACCTGTTAGGTACATTGTATAAAGAATTCCTATATAGTTACAGGTTAAACTAGATGACTTCTGATTCTCAGTTCTGAGATTCAAGGATTTCCATGGCTTGATCTCAGCAAGGCCTATTATATAACTGGGGTTCCTGCATCTTTTTGTCATGTCAGAGCTCAAATATATCCCTCCCACAACGCCCCTAATTTCTACACGATGGAGTGATCTTGGCCTCCAGAATGTGGAATGAATGGACTTGGTAGCAACATTAGGGATCTGTCTAATACAGAATGCCTCATCTATCCCAAAATCATCAGAGAATAAGGTGTTCCATATCATTGGACCTCCAAGATAATGAATGAAAGCGTATGTCCTTAAGCACTACAACTTTCTTTTTAAAGTAGCTATTTTTATAGCAATCTTTCTAAAATGTATTACACACTTCCCTGCCTTCATAAATGAACTATACTGAACCTAATTTAACCATTTATTGACACTTAAAAGTCAGAGAAAGTCAACTGATATAGTAGAAAGAATATTGGACTTGGAGTAAGGGACCTGAATATTACTCTCAGTTCTGATACTTGCAAAGTATCAGTACAGTGAAGTCGCATTATTTCTCTCAATGTCAGTTTCTTCATTTGTAAATTGGGGGTAATAAGCCTAGTATTTGTTATTTCACAATTTTACCGGGAAGAAGGGATTTTGTAAAAATTAAATCCCTATAGCTGTTCTTAGGAACATCAATGAATGAAGGAAAATTAAAATTTATTTGGCATTTATTATATGTCAGATTCTATGCTAAGAACTTGAGATATAAATACAAGCAAGCCAAACAAAATCTGCCCTCCCTGAACTTACTTTCTAATAAGGGAAGATAATCACTCCTATATCTTTTTCACACCTGAGGGAAAGGTAACTGAGGTCATGAGTTAATCAGCTGACACATCTGTTTTCAGGAATGACAGAATAAATTTAACTCTTCTTCTCGGAGCTAGAGTTGGAAGGAAGTGAGTGATGTAGATGACAGAACCATACTATATCAATAATTGTAGTTTACTGTGACTGCGAATTTGCTCTTAGGGGTTCTAAAAGCTGTATAGGTCTATTTACCCCAACAGTATAAATGACGCCAGACTGCTATGCTTTTATAATTCCTACACATAGTCTTTAATCTTAGTCCTCTAACTTTATGATGCTATCACATCTTGTTTTTCAGTTTTGTCTGTCCATAATATCCTCCTTTACCTTCCCTCTATAGTTTTACTTGTAATCTGTTGGGTGCTAGGAAATCAGACAACCAAGTTTTTCAGAAGTGGGAGTAAAATAAGCTCTCAGGGAGGATCTAAGTGGTCCTCTGAAAGCCTTAAGCACATGGATTTGGGTGGAAGAACTATGTGACAACTATCTTCAGGAAGGAAGGAATAAGATGTGTTTCATGCTGAAGTCTGAGAGATCAGTGGGGCCTGAAATTTAACTCCTTTCCCCATTGAATCATATCAGTCACAAAAGTGCTTTCTAAACTGCTTCCTGTCCAGCCAGCAGGATGACACAGGATTTTATCTACTTTTAACTACAGTATTCAGGCTCAATAAATTGCTTATCTGGTCCTAGTCAGTTGTGCCTGTCACACTTTTCTTCCCTGCCCTGTTAGCCCCTCTTAATTACTCTGGCCACAGAAACCGACAGCTACAGGGATTTCCCAATGATACTATGTCTTGGCAAAAGCAAGAAATTAGCTTTGAATAATTGGTCTCCCATCAGCTCATAGCCTGGTGGGACCTAGGTCACTTGTCTTGTGACTTGGATGGAAGATATCCTTTTCATTACCTCTTTTTATTTTCTACCATCATTTTTACCAGTCTTTGAATTTTTAAACCCCTAAAGCAATCATTATCTCCAGCTCCTTGGTTCCCAACTAGGCTAATGATACAATCCTTCTAGAGGTACGAAATGGAAAATTGGAGAAAGTCATTTTTGTGTTAGAAGGGACCTTAGATATAATCCAGACCAGTGGTTCTCAAAATTTTAGTCTCAGAATATGAAGCCAAGTGAGAGCAAGAGAAAAAGGATCTCAAAAAACTTTTCTTTGTGTCAAGTATATCTTGTAACATTTACCATATTAGAAAGAAAAACTGATTTTAAAAATTCAAATATTTATTAATTCATTTAAAATTATAAATCCATTGTGTATTAATTGAAATAATTTTATGAAAAATAATTATATTTTCCCAAATTAAAAATAATAATGAGAAGAATGGAAGAGTTTCACAAGGGCTGCTGCTAGACAGAGCACAGTTTATAGAGTTTTGTATTTGCAGTCAGAAATATCCAAGTTCAAATTCTGTCTCAGATTCTCCCTTGTCTACCTCACAGGACTGTTGTGGAGATTAAAGGAGATAACATACATACTGTACCTTATAAACCTTATGGTACTATATAAATGTTAGCTATTACTTAATATTTTTGCAAATCTCTTTAATATTGGCTTTATTTTTCATAACTACTTCTTCATTAGATCTAGTTCAATATGTTGTTTTGGTTGAAACATAGGAAGAAAATCTGGCTTTATTGAAGTGAATTATTGAAAAAGAAAGGAATACTTTGATAAACAAATAACAGTATTATCATGAAAATAATTTTGATCTTAGGCAATTCATAAAAAGGGTCTCAGGGAGCCTCAAGAGTCCTTGCATCACTCTCTGAGAATCAATGATATAGATCAACACCTTCATCTAGCAAAGGGCAAAAGGTTGGAGAGAGCATAGGGTAATAATGAAGTGCACTGGCCTTGGAGTTAGGAAGACAGGTACAAATACTGTCTCTCTCATTTAATAGCTGAGGTCTCTTCTAACCTTAAATCTATGATCCCCTAATCCCAATATTCAAATCCAGATTCAGGTAATCCTAATATGGTATTCTTTCATTGTTCCCACTGCTGCCATTCTTCAAAGATTTGGATTCTAAATGATCACTGGAAAGCATAACCAGGTATTGCTGGAGCTGCAAAAATCTCTCATTTTTTACAGAATAGAGATTACTTTATTTCCAAACAGTAATATTGCCTGATAAAACTTCATTCTTAAATTATTTTCTTAGATCAATTCCAATGAAGTCCAAGTAGAAGACCAGGTAACTTTTAGAATCCTTTCTTGATTATCTTTTACCTCCTATAACTACACTCATACCCTTCAAAATATGTTCATAATTTCTCTTTTACAGAAAATCTTGCAAGAACTCTGAGCTTCTCCAAGCTCATCCATACCATTCAGGTCCAATACTTTGGATGAGGAAGAGAATTAATCAATTAACATTTATTAGGCAATTACTATATGCAAGGCACTGAGCTAAGTGCTAGAGATATACAATAAAAGTGAAATAATTTCTACCCTCAAGGAGCTTACATTTTCATAGGGAAATAGCATGTACATGTATACATACATATGTGTCTATGTATATGGTATATATAGACACATATAAAGATATGGTGGGTTCTTCATTCTTGAAGAGGGCTAAAAATGACATTATGTTGGAGTAAAGGTATAATGTGGCTTATCAGACAAGCTGGAAAAGTTCTACCACAGGTCAGGCACAAATAGTCTGCATAAACATTTGGAGTGGAAATCTCTAAATTTGCTCACCTTGTATTTCTATTGAGTTATTATAATTCTACTTTGTCCATAAAGCACAGTGCCTTCTTTAGTGTGGTGTGCACATGCCATATTGGTCAGTCCTTTGCCAGCATCTCTATCATGCAAATTATTCCAAGGTTCTTCAAAGACACCTTAAGGAGGTCCTTGCGTCGCTTCTTTTGACCATTATGTGAATTCTCTGTAAAATATTTTTAAACAAGTGTATGTTTGAAAACTTATGAATATATGGATATATAAAATGTATATACACTCACAAAATAAATATGAAACAATAAGAGGAGAAAACCCTAGGAGCTAGAGAGAATCAAGGGAAAAAACCCATTTAGAAGTTGATATTTGAGTTTTGAAAGAAGCTAGCAATTTTGAGTTGTGGAGTTAGTATATTTTAGAATAAAGGTAGGCTTACATTAAGGTATATATATGAGAGATAGAGCATGGCATTTGAGAAACAAACATGAGTTTGCACTTGAGTCTAGACATGATAAGGAAGATTTTATTTAAGCAGGGGAATGGTTTAGTCAGAACTATACTATAGGGGTATCATTTTGGCAGTTATGTGGAAGATGAATTATACAGAGAATTAAGAGGCAGGGGAACAAATTAAGAGGTTACTGCAAGAATACCGGTGAGAGGTGACAAGGGACCTAACTCAAGTGGTGGCTATGTGAGGAAAAGGGGATATATATGAAAGAGGACATGACGATAGAAGTAGCAAGATGTGATAATAATTAGATGGATGATGGAGAATGTGGAGAAGGAGATGATTGGGTGAACTGAAGAATGATAGGATTTTCAACAAAAATGGGGGAATTATGAAGAAAGATGGACTTTGGTAGGAATGAAGGTGGGAGGTAAGATAATAATTTCCATTTGGTGTAATACTTTGTTGTCCATTGTTTTATCTACCAAGTAGTTCCATAATTGTTTTATGAGACAGAAGACTACAGTGGGTAGTGATGGACCTGGTGTCAAGAAGCTGTGGGCTCAAATCCAGTCTCATATACTTATTACCATGGGTAACTTTTTTGAGCTTTCCAAACCACAGTTCTCTTATTAGTAAGAGGGAAATAATAAGAGCACTTATATAGCAGTATTGTTGAAAGGATCTTACAAGATAAAGTACTTTGCAAACTTAAGATACTCTATACATGTCAGCAATTATTATTATTGCTGTTCTCTCCTCCATAGAATTAGTCACATAAGCACTTATTGAGCAGTCAGTGTGTGTTGACCACATTTTGCTTGTAGTAGGCTATTTTAAAAAAAAGTTTTATTGATGTCTTTAAAATACTAAGTCATTTATGGATTTATGCCTCCTCCCTATCCCCATCTTCAAATATATTTCTCTCTTAATATTGAAAACAAATAATGAAGCAAAGTCAATCAACACATCACTGCTAACAGCATATGCACCATTCTATACCCTATTTCTCCACGTCTCCAATGAAATCGCAGAAGAGCATTTCCTCATTTCTTTTCTATAAGCAAGAATACTATAATTATGCTATATTTCATTCTATTGTGTTTTCATTTGCGTTGTTGTGGTCCTTGTATGTATTATTTTCCTGGTTACACTTAAGTCAGTTTCTATTAATTCATACAAGTTTTCTTGATTTTATACTACTCATACTCATTTTTTATACTCTCTTGACATTCTATTATGTTTTATACTATAATCAGTGGACATTCACTTTGTTTCCACTTCTTTGCTACCATAAAAGCATTGAAGTGTATATTTTAATATATATAGCAGCTTTCTTTATATCTTTGATATCCCTAAGGCATATATCCAACAGTGGCATCTCTGGGTCAGAAGATATTAATATTTTAGTCATTTCCTTCTCAAAATTCCAAAGTATTTTCCAGAATTATTAGCAACTCTACCCATACTGCATATCGTTTCTCCAACATTTATCATTGCTTTCTGTTTTCATATTCACCAACTTCCTAATTGGGAGGTAAAAGCTAAGAATTGGTTTAATTTTCATTTTTATATAAATATATGTTTAAATAAATATAAATAACTCATTATAACATTGAGCAATCTTTCACGTAATTTACAATAATTTGGTGTTTTCTCATAACCGTTCATATCCTTTGTCTATTTATCTATTTGGAAATGACTCTTATTCTTATGTATTTTTGTTAATTCCTTATATATTTTCAAGATCAGGCTTTTATTAGAATCATTCAATGAAAATGTTCTCTCCACTTTCGCCAGTCAACTCTATCAATTCTTTTTTTGGCTACATTGATTTTTCTATGTGTATAAGTCTCATTTTCATGTCATTAAACTTGTCAGTTTTAACTTTTATGGTCAATTCTAACTCTTATATAGGGCAGCTAGGCGGCCCAGTGGCCCAGCACTCTACAATGCCAGGCTGGGAGTCAGGAAGGCTCATATTCCTGATTTCAAATCTGATCTCAAACACTTACTAGCCATGCAACTTTAGGCAAGACACTTGTTTGCTTCGTTTCTTCATTTACAAAATGAGCTGGAGAAGGAAATGATGAATCATTTCAGCATATTTGAAATGAAAACCCCAATGAAATCATGACTAAAAAATGACTAAGAAATTTTCATGTAGTTAAGAAATTTCTTCTAGCCATAAATATAAATCATATATTTTCTTCCATTTTATGAATATTCAATCAATAAGCATTAATTAAGCCCTACTATATTCCAGGCACAGTTCTAACCATTGAAGATACAGAAAGATGTATGAAACAACTCCTGCCCTAATGGAATGAAATTATAAGGCCTGGAATCCTCAGTGTACCCCTCTCAGACCTAGGCAAAACTAAAAAAAAATGATAAGCCAAAAAAAAGGGGGGGAGCTGAATAGAACTACAGAAGAATTATATATGACAAATCTTTGACTACTACTGATTAGAAAAAGAAAGTAATATTTATCAGCTATGCATTGAAACTGATTTATAAAAACTGATCATGGCTAGAAAATAAAGTTTTTCTTTAGTTCTCTGATGTGGTAATGATCCTAAAGAAACTGGGAAGTGTATCCCAAACTCATGAACTGAGGTAGCTACCAAGGGTAGAGTAATAGCTTTCTCAGGATCACTAGCTGATATTATGATCTTCTGATACAAGTTATCATTTCTAGGGACAGAAGTGAATGGGCAACTATTGGGGAAGGAGAAGAAAATTCCTAGGTTCACATATCTAGAGCTAAAAAGAATCTTATATGTCATCTATTTCAATTCCCTCTTTTATAGATTAAAAAAAAATGAGGCTTCAGAGGAGCTAATGACCCACCCAAAACTATTCAGGAATTCAATGATAGAATCAGAATTAGAATTGAAGTCCCACTGTAACACAGCTCTCATTATCATTCTTCTTCCCCCATTTCTCCCTTGTTGGAAATTTAAGGGAAAGGATGAAAAAATGGCCTGAGGCTGCACAGTCCAAAAGAAGGGATAGAACTTTGATCTGGACATTGAGGAAGTAATTCTGCTAGATAGGTATGCAACTTCCTGAGACTTAAGTGCAAATTGATATTGCATTTGTCCAGCATGGCATCTGACCTTGATGCAAGAGTGCATTCCCATATCCATTTCTTTCTGGTACAGATTTCCACCTTTATCAAGTGGATATGGAGGGATTCATCATTCATGCAGGCGTTCTTCTGATTATTCCTGCTACATATCTGCAAAATAGGGGGATAGGGAGTGACCCTGTAATTTCATTTGTGTAAATGAGCTTCCATTACTAATATATTAAAAGTGTTTTCTCTGCAACTTATAGTATTAGAGAATTTTCCAGAATACTGAGAAGCTAAATAACTTATCTAGAATCCCATGCCCAATATGTGTCAGAGGTAAGACTTGTCTAATTTTTCCTGGAATTAAGGCCATTTCTCCATCCATCATACCACAATGCCCTACTATCTGGGGATATCAGGAAAGAGAATGGCATGTATGCTGAACTCTGAAGGAAGGTGAGGATTCTCAGGGGTGGAGGGAATGAATTACAGAAATAGAGATAGCCTGTGTGAAGGGACAGAAATGGGACATAGAAACATGGAAGGAACAACAAGATTAAGTTGGCTGGTCTAGAGGATGATGAAGATGAAATAACTCTGAAGAAGTTGGTTGGAGATGGTCTGTAAAGGACTTTGAAATATATGACTTTATATTTAGGCTACTTATCAATTTGGAATTTATACAATAAGCTCAGTAAGTATTTATGAGATTCAATTGCCCAAACTAGCTCTAAGCTGGAAAGAGAAAAGATATGGTCACAATACAGTTAAACTACATATTGTTTGTCCTTCTTCCTTCTTTCTATTTTCCTTTCATCCTTTTTCCTTTTCTCCTTCCTTCTTTCCTTTTCTCTTTCCTCCCTCTTGGCCACTTTTAATAAGCAAAATAGATATCAGATACCAACAGTCTGAAATGTCCCTGCAGTCTATGTTTCTTACCAATTGGGAACCTTTAAAGAGCATCTCTGGTCCTGGTTGAAAATCCACACCCATGATTTTTAATTTCCATGGGGGAGCAAATCATTTCAGAGAAGGATATTTGCCTGACTAATCATGGGATATATTAGCATGGCTGCCTTCCCTCCTTCCCCCATTCTACCAGAAAAATTCAGCCCATTACCACCTAATTTGGCTTAGTCTTTTCAAGGTCCATTGAGGGTATTTCCTAGCTGGGGCCTCAAAAGTGGGCTTTCAAGTCCCTGAAATGTAATCACTCCACCACTGTTGATGTGGCAGGAAGGTTGACCAAAATGATACCCATGTAGCCTAATAAATAAAAATTACATGCTTGGAATTCAGGAATTCTTCTAGATTTCCTAGGCTAAGTTTAGAGCTAGAAAAGCATCTTAACCATTTTAATGTGTTATAATAGGACCCAGGCAGGGGTACTAGTAGATACAATTATTCAATTATACAATTATGCTGAAAGAGCATTTAGAGATCCTGTCTAAATCTCTCATTGGACAAATGAGTTCAACATACACATACAGCATTTCCATGGTGTGTATGTAACTCAGAGGCCAAAACTGGATGTAACCCAGGTCTTCTGATGTTTTGGTCTATTCTGCAGAAACCCTCCATAGTCACACAAAAACTAGGAAGCCAATATAAATTTCTAGCCCCTCCTTTAAAAATCCAGGAGGAGAGCAGAATTTTTGCCAGTGGGTCTGAGCCTGAGTCCTCAACCTTCAATGTTCATTGCCAGCACATTTGCAAGGGAGATTCCTGAATACAAACCAAGCTAGTACATTTCTCCCTTCCTCTCTCCTGTCTTCTCTCTCCCTCCCTCCCTCGTGCCAGCAGGCTGTTCAGTTCATTTGTAAGCACTTGTTCCATATTTACATTCCATTTATGCTGCTTCTTGTTTATCTTGTTACCTAAGTACCTGGCACAAAAGTAATTATTTTGTTGCAAAAGCTACAGAAGCCGGCAAAGTGGAAGAGGAAAAAAAAAAAAAAACAAAGAGAGGAGGAGAGAGGAAGACAGGGAAAGGGGGAAAGGAGAACAGGGGGGAGAGACAAGAGACAGACAGGGAGACAGAGAGAAAGAAAAAGGGAGGAAGGGACGGAGGGAGAGGGAGAGGGAAAAGGAGAAGAAAAGAGACAGACAGAAAGACATAGAGAGAAGAAGAAAAAGGGAGAGGGGAGAAAGGAAGGGAGGAGGGAGAGAGGAAGGGAGGGAGGGAGAGGGAAAGTTAGAGGGAGAGGGATAAGAAAAGGGAGAGGGAGAGGCTGAGGGAGAAAGAGAGAGACAGAGACAGAGAGACAGACAAGAGAGAGAGAGTCAGAGAGAGAGAGAGAGAGACTGAATATATCAACGCTTCAATGGAGACACGGGAAATTACTGCCTTATTTTTGCCTGCCACTGTCAGGGGAAGATTCTGAGGGTAACATCCTGCCTTTTTAAGGGGAGAAAATATCATTTCTTAGCAAAGTGGCTTTTGCAGGAGCATACAATGCCTGCTACACTTTTCCTGCTCGGGGCCCCTCCCCTCGTCCAAATTATCAGCCCAGTATCAATTCACAGAGCACAGCATGCAAAGCAGACAGAAGGCAATACCCTGCTGAGTCGCCATCCAGATAAGTCTCTCCCTATTTTGCGCCAAAGTAAACAGTGGGGAGACTTCTCTCCCTCCTCACACCCCCGCCCATCCCCGTAGAAACAAACTCCTACTGCAGACTCCAGAGCCACAAAAGCTACCTTTTTAAAAATCATTCTTCCTCCCACCCCTCTTTACATACTTAAAAAAAATAAGCTTACTCATAGGATCATAGAATTTAGAAGCGAAAAGACTAAATATGGGGTCCCCTTTTTACTGGGGTGGGGCTAGGGGACTTCACTAGTTAAGTTACAGACCTGGGAATCAAACTCCAATCTACCTTACCAGACCCGATGCTCTTTCTCAAAGCTCTTTTAATGGAATTCTGTTAGAAAAGAAAACAAACAGTAGTAATTCTAAACTGTAGAAATCAGGGAGAAGGGAAGTCAGATCGAATTTGACTAGGCTCGAGGGAAATAAGGGCGTATATCCTTGCCCCCAAAAGGCAGAAGAGGGGAGGGCAGACATTCGCGGAAAGGAGTGTGTCCCGCAAGATTATTTCGGGAGGGGGACTTTTTCTCTTCCCTTTTCTCCGCCCCATTCTAGATACACACATAACGGAATCTATTCCCCTCCCCATCTTTCAATGTCTTTTCCCTTCTCTCCTATTCCTAGCTTTTTCCATGTCAGCTGATCTTTCTGCTGTTGTCTCCTTTCTTTCTCATTCCTTTCTGCCCACCAAACCCCTTTTCTCCATACACGCGCACGTACACACACACACACACACACACACACACACACACACACACACACAGTTTAACCTTTACAAAGTGATTTTCCCCTAAGTAAAAAACTGGAGGGTTGGCAGTCTAAGGAAGCATTGGTTGACAGATTTGGTGGGAAAGGATAGGCTAGAGGTAAGAGAAGGCTTTTTTAGAGACTTCCCACTAAAATTCAATTTAGGTTTGGGGGAGAAAGTTCAGGGATACCATTTTCCATCTCCCAGGTTTGCTTCTGTCTGTTCTCCCTTTTCTCATTAAAAAACAGAAAACCTTTAGCTTGCTCCCTTGGGCATCATTCCTTATTGCTACCAGGGGCAAGGATCAGTTGGAAAAGTGACTACCATACAGGACAGTTGTTCTCTCTTATTCAAGAACTGACTTGGGGACAGGTAAAACAGCTGATAGACCCTCACTCTGCACCTTAATTACCTTATCTCTACTATGAGAGGGATCATCTCTAAAGTCCTATCCACACATTGGCATGCTGTGATTCCGCTATTTTATTCCTCAAAAAATTTCCGGGAATGAGAGCCATGTGTTTACCTTAGCAGAAATTTTACATTTCACTTTATTCACCATCTCTCTGGGAAGCATCACTTCTGTAATTGTACCTTCAGCAGCCATCTTGGTTGTACCTTAATATTCTTAGATTTTAGCTGAACAGGAGAGTTATTTTTCCCTGAGGCAATTGGGGTTAAGAGACTCACTCAGGGTCACACAGCTAGGAAGTGTTAAATGTCTGAGGTCAAATTTGAACTCAGGTTCCTGACTGCAGGGCTGGTGCTCTATCCACTTTGCTAAGTAGCTGCCCCTGAACAGGAGAAATTTTAAAATGATACCCATCTTCCCCACTCACCACACTACCCCCATGCAGTATAATAGATGTAATGTGGTAGAGTTGATAGAGTTGCTTCATTTGCAGTCATG
>JAJPUD010004811.1:36387-84090 GCA_023553655.1 Myrmecobius fasciatus | reverse complement strand
AACCCATCTGTAAAACAAAGGAGTTTGGACTCAATAAACTCTCAGGGTACTTCTGGTTCTCAGTCTTGTATACCATGATCCATTCCCAGATCTATCACTTTCTACTGAAGTGTATTTAGAAAAATCATTTGGTTTTACTCATCTGCACAATGAAAGGGCTGGACCAAATAACCTCTGAAATCTTTTTTTCAGATCTAATTTTACATCCCTAACTATCATGTGTATGAACTCCCTCTCCCTGGAAAGGAGGACAGTTCAAGGGAAATTCATTAAACACTATTCTATTATGTGTATATTTCCAATCCAATGTCTGGAATTTCTCCAATGGAAGAAGTAATAGTCCTTCCCCAGTGAAAAAAGGAATGACACACTGATGAATGCATATAAGTAACTCTGCCACCAAAAGGAAATTCCAGGTATTGGATTGGGCAGAGGACTAGACCGAACATTTCCATGGACAGGAAAGCACCAGCATTATCTCTTTTCCTGGTCTTTACCATATGGATTCTTCCACAGTTCCTAGAAGTTGCATTCCTTCTTTCCTATCCAGTACCAACTAGAATAGCCGTGACTCCATGAGAAGGTTTAAAGAAGGAATCTCTACTTGTTCAAGACCTCACAGTAACTTCATAGTAAAGGCTTTTCCTGTATATTATATTCATTATTTTTGAATTTCAAGATCTGGTGTATCCTATTCTCTATCTGATCTTCATAATGGGCCATGAGAACAACTAGAAAATATGTTTATTCTCATTTTTTCAGATTCCAATTTTACATGAGAGAGCAAAGTTTCAGAGAAGTGAAGTTATTTAATCAAAGGTCTATAGCTGATTGGTGGCAGAATCAAGTTCCCTGACTCCAATACTCTTTCCATGGCAGTATATGGCTGCAAGTGAGGTAAACTGACACTCTGAGAATTAAGAAGAGAATTACATATGTTTGGGCATGAGGGAGCAAGAAAGGTTATATGCAAAAAAAGATAAGAGGAATAGAGGAGATATACAGAGAAGGAGAATACACACAAAATCATGAAATGACAGCTGAAAGAAATGGAAATTATTTATTAATTGGCATTATTTATTAATTGAAATTATCAACTCTTCTCTTTGCAAATGCCAACTCTCTGCTTGTGCCCTTGATCCAACCCTTCCATCTCCTTCAGAAGCTTGTCTCTTCAATCACACCCTCTCTTTTTCCAATTTCTAACCTCTTTTTATTAGCTTATTCCTTCCCTACTGCTTTAAAACATATCCAGATCTCCCCCATCATTAAAAGAAAAAAAAAAACCTTCATTCGATTCTCTAGTCCCCACAAGGTATTATATTGTTTCTCTTTTCTTTTTCACAGCCAAATTCCTAGAGGAAAAAAACATAAACCAAAAACCCAACTATCAACAGCTAGTTGTTTCTATTTACTCACTTCATATTTAGTTCTTAAGTCTTTCCAATATGACTTCTAACCTCATTTGAAGCACCTATTAATTGCATGATCAGATTGGTCTCTAGTAAAATCAGTTCTTGCTTTACAGAAGTGGACTGTTCTGCAAACCTCTATATAGAACGATTTTATGTAATATGAATTTACATAAAGTGAGAACTGTCTATACTTCCTACCCCTACCTTTTCAACATGTCCTCCATGGCTTTTCATGGCAGTGCTCTCTTCTGGTTCTCATAAATTTCTGAATATCCCTTTTCAGTTTCTTTTGTTGGATCATTATCCCTGCCTTACTGCTTTTTGTGGATATATGTCCACATTTTGTTCTGGACCCTCATCCTTTCTCTATATTTTCAATAAACATATCCAAAAAAAATTAAGTGTCTATTATGTGAGGAAGCTGAAAAGGAAAAGGGTAAGGCCATCAGAAGATATCTAGTACTGGGGTAGGATGTTTTATGGAGTATTAATCAAGGAAAACAGCTAATATTAAATGAAATTATCCAGAAGAATCTGAGCCTTCCATAAAGGATGGACTTGTAAAGAGTTCATTGCCTTGCCCTCTAGCCCTCTAATCACAGGAGAGAGTAATTTGAGGGTGTTGAGGTATATTGAGTATTGGAATTGAATCAATCTCCAAGATGTTGTGATTTCATATATTGTGTATTTCCTGGAGGACATGATATTAACGGAGTCCAAAGCATGGAGAAACCTCATGGGAAAATGAAGATTCTCTCTCTTTGTGATCTCATCAACTCTAATTTTAGAGTTTAATTCACCACTTCTATAGAAGTTATACCTGGATCTCTGTATATAAGTCTCTTTCCTGAATGCCAGTCCTATACCACCAATTTTGTATTGTACATATTAAAGGTGTAAACATTTATAACTCAAAATACCTTAAATAGAATTCCTTATTATCTTTCAATTCCTACTCTTTTACTAACTTTATTTCTGTTTAGGACATCACCAACCTTCTAGTCACCCAACTTTATGATCTCTGGGTCATTCTTGAACCTCCTTTTTCCTTCATCTTTTGCATATAATTAATTTCCAAGTCTTATCAATTCAACTTCCCCAGTATAGCTTGAATTTGCCCCTTTCTCCCAACTCACATGGGGACCATTCTAATTCAAACTTTTATCAGCTCTTACCTGTACAGTTGCAATAGGCTCCTTGTTGGTTGTCTAGCTTTCAAAGTTTTTCTCCTTCAATCCATATGCTACATAACTGCCAAATTGATATTCTTGAAGCACTCTGTTCAAGATACTCCAGGAGTTTCCTCTTTCCTTCAGGATAAAATACAAACTTCTCTGTTTGACATTTAAAGCCCTTTACAATCTTGCTCCAACCTACCTTTCAAATTTTATTGCCACTGACTCTCCTTTACACAATTTTTGTTTCAGCCCAGATTGCTCTTTTCCATACATGACATTCCATCTCCCATCCTTATGCCTTTATTCAGAATGTTCCCCATATCTGAATTCATTTCATTTATGCCTCTTAGAAATCTTATTCTCCTTGAAAGCTTATCCTTCGTACAGGATGCCCACCTTAATACCCCCTTCTGATTGCACATTCTTGTTGTTTCTTTCTCCAGGATATTACTTAATAGATGATTTATAGTTGATTTTCTAACCTAATTCATTAAATGAATGGAATGTAACTTCCTTGAGTACAGGGACTCGGTGTACTTTAAAGACTTGATGATTGTTGAAGTGAAAAAAGGGTGGAGATTCTAATAGTTCAATTATTTTTTTGTATCTATTTTTTTATTAAAGCTTTTTATTTGTATAACATATGTATGGGTAGTTCCCCAGCATTGATCTTTACAAAGCTTTCCATTACAAATTTTACCCCCAGTCCTCTCCCCTCCCCTAGATGGCAGGAAGTCCACTACATGTTAATAATGTTGAAATGCTTGAGAAGTTATGCAAGAAAAATCCTATCTACAAGAAAAAAAAAAAGAATCAGAGAAAGGCAACACAATGCAAGCAAATGTCAACAGAGATCATGAAAATGTTACGTTGTGGTCCATATTTCATATCCCTCTCTCTGGGTGTATATGGTTTTCTTCACTGGACAATTGGAACTGGTTTGAGATAATTCTTTGTTGCAGATAGCCATGTACATCAGAATTGATCATCATGTAATACTGTTGTTGCTGTGTATGATGATCTCCTGGTTCTGCTCGTTTCACTCAGCATCAGTTCATGCAAGTCCCTCCAGGCCTCTCTGAAATCGTCCTGCTGGTCGTTTCTTACAGAGCAATAATATTCCATAACATTCATATACCATAATTTATTCAGCCACTCTCCAATTGATGGACATCCCTTCAGTTTCCAGTTTCTAGCCACTACAAAACGGGCTGCCACAAACATTCTTGCACATGTGGGTCCCTTTCCCTCCTTTAAAATCTCTTTGGGATATAGGCCCAGTAGAAACACTGCTGGGTCAAAGGGTATGCACAGTTTGACAACTTTTTGAGCATAGCTCCAAATTGCTCTCCAGAATGGTTGGATCCGTTCACAGTTCCACCAACAATGTATTAGCGTCCCAGTTTTCCCACATCCCCTCCAACATTCATTGTTATCTTTTCCTGTCATTTTAGCCAATCTGACAGGTGTGTAGTGGTACTTCAGAGTTGTCTTAATTTGCATTTCTCTGATCAAAAGTGATTTGGAGCAACTTTTCATATGACTAGAAATGGTTTTAATTTCATCATCTGAAAATTGTTTGTTCATATCCCTTGACCACTTATAGAGTGGCTTGAATTCTTATATATATGGGACAATTCTCTATATATTTTAGAAATTAGGCCTTTATCAGAACCTCTAATAGTTCAATTCTTAACTTTAAAAAGGATCTATAGACATTAAATTAAAAGCAGGGAGCTATTTCAAGCCAGCTCAAAAGAGCCAATAGTTAAATTTTGCATTCAAGTATTTATACCTCAGGGATCAGCAAATGTTACAAATGAGGACATGATTTATCCTTTTGTTGATTGTATAAACTTAAGAAAGTTATAGGAGAAATCTTAATAATGCAAATTAAGCTTGTATGTGTTATGTGGACATTCCCTCCCCCCAAGAGAACCTGTTCTTTAAAACTTACCAGCATACTACAGATGATCTTAAGGGAGAGGATATTTGTAAATAATAATATTATTCAGCTATCACTCAAATCAGTCAGGTGATTCTTACTAGAAATGAGTGAAGATGTAGTGTCGGACTTGAGCTCTCTATAAGAAAAGTTACAGGATTTTAGAATTCTAGGAGCTTCAGAGATCTAGTCTAATTCCCTCATTTAAAAAAAAATGAGGCTCAAGAAAGTGGCTTGGTCAAGATCACAGAGGTAGATAGTGAAAGAATACTTACTCAGATTCAGAATGTTTGATGCCATTTTCAGTGTTCTTTTCCATTATTCCATATTGTTCATGGAGTAAAGGTTTCCTAAGACTTAAGGCTGTCTTAAAATGGAATCTATTGCCTTGAAAGAAAATGAGTTCCCCATCATTAGAGATCTTTAAGCTGAAACTGGATGTTGGGTGTCTTGTAGAGAAAATTCTCATTTAGGTGGAGTTTGAATAGGATGATTTTTAAGACTCCTTCTAGCCCCAAGATTCTGTGAAATTTTCCAGTCAGAGACAATTGAAAATCTCCTTTTTGCACTCCAGAAGAGACTAAGAGTTTTGGGCACTTCAAAGTTTTTGGCACTCTTATTCACCCCACATATCCAGCCCATTGCCAAACCTTGTCATTTCTGCCTTCACAACGTCCTGTTCTTTCTACTCATGCAGGCACAGACCTAATTCAGGTCCTCATCAGTTCTAGCCTGGAGTACTACAATAGACTTCTAACTGATCTCCCTGCCTCAAGTCTCCCCCATTTCAATGCATCCCCTACTAAGTTGACAAACTGATTTTTCCAAAATGCACGACTGACCTTTCCCTGGCTTATTGAGCTTCATTGGCTTCCTTTTATCTCCATGAGCTAACATCACATACAGTCTTTGGCATTTAAAGCTTTTCATAACCTGTCCCTTTTCTACTTTTCTTTTTTTCCTCACATCTTATTCCTTTTCATGTAATCTGCAGTCCAACTCTACTGTCTTATTTGAAGCTCTTTGAACACAACACTCCTATCTCCTTGCTCTTTTTTTGGAAGTTCCCAATTCCAGAAAGGCTCACCTCTTAATTCTACCTCCTGGCTTCTCTAGCCTCCTTCAAAATTCAGCTCAAATCCTACATTCTGGAGGACCTTCTTCTTTCGAATTATTTTCCATTTTCTATTTCTATATCTTTCATAAGCCTAAATATTTGTAAGTTGGGGACAGTGGATAGAGTGGCAAGTCCAGAGTCAGGAAGACCCAGCTTCCTGAATTCAAATCTGTCCCCAGATACTTACTAGCTGTGTGACCTTGGGCAAGTCACTTAACCCTATTTGCTTCAGTTTTCTCATCTTAAAAAAATGAGCTGGAATAGGAAATGGCAAACCACTTTAGTATCTTCTCCAAGAAAACCCCAAATGGGAGGACCAAAAATCATGCACAAGTGAAACAGTAAGAACAACAATTTACATGTTGTCTCCTCTATTAGAATAAATTCCTTGAAAGTAGGAGCTTCCTTTTTGGTCTGTAGCACATAGGAAAATGACTGTCACATATTAAGCACCTAACCAATGCTTGTTACCAACTGTTTACTGACTGATTTTTCCTATGTCTCTTGTTACTTCCCTAGGACAAGGAAGAGGTAGTAGGAGGGAGGGAGAGATGCTGGACAGCATCCATAGTGAACCTGACAGAGGAATAGACTCATCCTAAGAGAAGAGGCACTTTCCATTTAAGGGGAAGCAACAACAAAGCCCAGAGTTGAAATTAATGTCTAGTGAGGATGAACGAGGAAAAAAACCCTCCAGTTTCACTACACAAAATGTGTTTTCCAGACGGGCTAAATGAAACTCATGGTATTAAAGGTGTAAATCAACTACACCTATGTCTAGGTTCTACGTGGCCAGATCTGCTTATGAGGCAGAAACCACTGAAAGAACTCTGTTTCTAGAAGCACTATAAATGTCCCTGCCTGAAGCAATGAGTTGGGTCCCCAGAGGCTGCCTGATTTGTGGCACCAAGGCACAGGAGAGGAGAACTTGGAGAGGAAGGCTTTGGATGATTAGGCAAATGCCACATTCTGCTATTAGCATGCCAGGCAAATGAACCAAAGTCTTCTGTCTCCAAATCTAGTGTTCTTTCTTCGAATGGGGGAGGAGAGAGGAAGCATTCCTGTTTGTAGACAGCACAGTGCCTGGCATATTCTTATTGTTCATTCCAGTCCTGTCTGATTCTGTGTGACCCCCTTTGGGGTTTTCTTGGTGAAGATACTGGAGTGGTTTGCCATTTCCTTCTCTACTTCATTTTACAAATGAGGAAACTGAGGTAAACCATGGTGAAGTGACTTGCCCAGGTTTTGAGGTTGGATTTCAGTTAAGATTTGCTGAACTCCAGATTCAGTGTGCCACCTAGATGCCTCCTAACACATAGTAGGCACTTGATAAATGCTTGTCCAATGACTGAGAGCCAGGACTAATTGTGATTAGCAATATTTGTCTTCAGGGCTTGCCACTTCTTCCCAAATCTAACCCATCCCATTGGAGCCACTCAATCCTAGACAATTCCAGAAAAGCTTCTGTGAGGAAATATGCATCAAAGGGAGACAAATGTCAAAAGGAGGATGGACAGGTACCCCCTCCAAGTCAACTCTAGTATCCTCACAATTTTACCAAGAGGGAAGCACATGGCTGACATGATAGTTGTACCAATATAACAAAGCCTAGTCTAAACTCTGAAAAATTGGACCCCAGTCTAACACCAGCCAATATTGTGAGGCACTTCGATCCTAGGATTCCATTTCCATCAATACCAACATTATATCTCCAAATTTGCTGAGCTCAGAGATACACCATGCACAAATAGACAAGTCACTGAGTTGGTTAGCCTAGTTGGAGAGACCTCACAATGTGTAGTTGGTGCCTGTGCTTTTAGTAACTCATAGGGGAATTTATTCCATTAGTCCTGCCCCAGGGCTTCTGATTTAATTGCCAATTCTCAATCTGGTGGCCTGAGGACTTTATGAAGAAGCCCCGGAGTTATGTGACTCATCCCCACAATTTAATTACCTTCAGTGGGAGTTAAGGAAGACTCCATAAACTTGGGAATTTATAGCCCATCTGGGGCCATGGGTCACCTCTGATGTAATAACCTGTGCCATTTCCTGTTGGAAAATGGGTTCTTTTTATTGGCTTCTTGGAAGATTTATGACCCTGTCCACCTGCAACAGGACTGGTTTATTTTGGAGTGGCTCAGCTATTTAAATGCACCTGTTCCATGCTTTCTGAAGTAGGATGTTCACTGGGGAAAGGCAGAGTATGGAAGGTGGTTTCATTTATTTTTATGTCACCAGTGAATTTCATTTTCTGTCCAGTAGCACAAGATAAGCTTGTTTCCCCTTTGCCTCTCACTCCACCTACTCCCATTACATTTTACTTTGTAGAGCATGTGAAAACTATTGGATTTGGATCCAATGGTCCTATTTCTACTCCTCCCCCCATACATTTTTTTTCTTGCTCATTCATTCATTCATTTATCCCGTTAACATTTATTAAGTACCTATTATGTTCCAGTCACTGTTTTCACCTTCCCCATCTAAGTTCTGAGGTTTCTCTTATTTACCTATTTCACCTATGATTTCTCTAGCATATTACCAAAACACCACATCAAGACATAATCATAATAACCCTCAGAATCAGAGGGGACCTCAGTAGTCCTGTATTACTAACAGTAGTAACTCATCAGTACATGAATCTCCCCCACAACATAGCTAATAAGTCATCCTTGCTTTAAGACTGAGAGTGAGGGTGGAAGCAGGAAGGTGGGAAAACATTGCCTCTCCCCAAACATCTCATTTCTCTTCTGGACAACTCCAATTGTTCATAAGGTTTCCATTATTTGGTGTCTTAATCCACCTTTTTCTACTTCTACTCCTAGTTCTTAAGTATCCCTCTAGAGCTAAGTCACTCCCCTCACTTTGTCTCCCTCTCCTTGTTCTTGTCCCTCCCTCACCCGTACCATCTCAATCCATCAATCTGCCCATCTCTGTGTACCTAGATCTATATAGCTATAGCAACTAAAACCATCTCAGCAGCATGAGACCATTTCTTCCTTTGTTCTCTTTGTTTTATGGCTCCTTCTTATAGTATAGCTCCCTTTCCCCTTCATTTAACAGAAAGGCTTTCACATTAAGGGAACATTTTAACTGTATCAACAAGAAATAGAAATCCAGTTTACTTCTCTCCAAGCCTCTCTTAAATCTCCCAACTGCTTCCACTTATTGTCTGAATGATCTGCCTTCCAGCGAACACTCCTGGCTCTGTTCTACCTACAGAACTATCCCTGGAGTGTCTCACCAGTCAGTGAGGGGAATGATCACTCCTGTTCCTGGGCTTTACTGGATACCTGTGCTGAGGAGGGGACCAGGCGGTTAGAACTGTACAATGACTCAGGGAGGGAGGGAGCCAAAAGAAAAGACAATGGAGAAAAGACAATTTTAGCTCCCAGTGGTTGGGAATAGAGAAAAATCAGCACTTAATCACCTTCCTCCCCCATTTCCTTCCTCACACATGGAGACTCTGACAATGAGACTGGGGCTGGTGCCTTGAAACAATACCTTCTTACCACATCCACCTGCTGCCATTAACTCCCACGATGACCAAACTCCCTGCAGTGCCACAGCTTGCACTTCCCATAAACCTGTCACAATTCCTTCAGGGCAGGAAATACACTGTGATTTTTCCCTCCACCTGTGAAGTCCTTGTCTTGGGCATCATAACATTGACCTCCAGTAGCTCTTGACTACTATGACCTCCCGTGGGATAATAAACAAAGGAGTAATTTGTATGGTCAGCCCACAGACCAGTACCTTTTGGTGCTCCATCTCCTTGTATGTCCAGCACTTCAAGGTGGGAAAATTATAAATCATTCACCCACACTACAACCGCTGCTGCTACAACACTACCAGATGCTGCTAAGAACCCCCTCACATTATGTAGTTGACAAAGTGAACCACTCTCCACATTCTCCTGAATTTGTTTCAGTAGGAAATTCCTAATCATTTGACTTTAATAACTGTAAGTATAATACTTAGAATAACAATAATAAATAGTTAACATTTACATAGTTCTTTAATGTTGTAATGTGCTGTATAGGGAATGAGGTGGTACAGTGGTTAGAATGGGCTTTGGATCAGGAAAGATTCATCTTCCTGAGTTCAGATCTGCCTTAGATACTTATTAACTGTATGATCCTTGGCAGAAGGAAATGACAAGTGATTGCTCATATCCATACCAAATATGTTCAGAGCTGTAGGTGTCAAGAGGATGAAGTGAGTTAACATGTTATTATCCAGACATGAAGAGTCTGAAGTGACTGAACAACAATAAATTATGTGTATAAGCACCTTTAAGATAGGTGCTGTTATTATTATTTCCATTTTATAAATAAGGAAACTGAGGCACAGAGCAATTAAATGATTTGCCAAACTTCTAGGGCATAATTCAAATTCATGTCTTCCTTACTCTAAATCCTGCTGTCTAATCTATCATACTATTTAGTTACAACCGTAGCATCCAGATACCTCATACAAGTAGATAATTTATTTTCTAGTGATCAAATTCTTTCAAGTTACCTTTAGAAAGTGAGTATGGTATGGAGGATGAGGTGCTGGACAGAAGACCTGATTTCAAATCCAGATTTTACTATTTATTAGCTGTATCTGGTCAAGTCACTTAAAATTTCTGTGCCTCATTTTTCTTATCTGTAAAAATTATAACACCTACTTTCCAGAGTTGTTGTGAAGATAAAATGAGATCATATTGTAAAGTACCTTGCAAATTTTAAATCACTATATAAAAGCTATTATCATCATTGTTATTATTAACAAAATATATTTTATAATTCTTCACATATATTTTGTCATTTGATTCTCACAACAATCCTGTGAAGTAAGTGCTAAAATCACGGGGTTAAACATGGATTAATTTAATATTTTGAGGTAACTGAGGCCTGGAAGGCAAATGTGAATAGATCAATTTCACCAAGAGTAAACAGCAGAAAAAGGATTCAAACTCAGGTCCTCTGGCTCCAAATTCAGCTTGCTGTTCTCCACCACCCCATTATATTGTTCCTCTCCATTTAATTATTCTAAGAACCATAGGTGCAAGTTTCACTTTGGAATAGGGAAAATCCCCCAACCATGGAATAGGCTACCTTGGGGTATGGTGGATTCCCCATCACTGGTGATCTTCTAGCAAAGACTAGATGACCACTCTTTAGGAATAGTGTCAATTATGTTGCCAGACACTCCTGAGTGTTACTGGAATCAGATTAAAATATAATAAAGGAATATTTAACAAAATAAACAAAACTTGAAGAGAACATAAATAAAGTTTGCATGTGGTTTTCTAAGTTAATATATTCCCATATGTGTGGATTCATGGCCCTTTGAGTTTGACTCCATTGATGGAGAAGGAATTTTACATATGCCTTGGAACAGATGACTATGAATCTGGAGATTATGTGACTCTACAGAGCATCTACAACTTTGGTCATATTTTATATGGAGATGGCAGAAAATATTTCTGACCAGTCAAAGGCTGGTTTAACTATATTGTTATTACTATTATTTACTATATATTTGGTTTAATATATAACATATTTTATTGACTTATCCTAATTAGACTATATATTGCCTCTGTGCTTTCTGGGCTTTCCTGAACTCCATCTTTCAGGACTTTCTGGAGGAAGGAAAGAAATGATCAAGAGTAAGATTTAGAAATGGAAGGGAATTCAGGGATGGGATCCATCCCAATATATCATCATACAGTTAAGGAAAGGAAGACCTAGAGAAGTTAGATAAGTTGCTCAAAGTAATTTACAGAGCTAATTTGCAGCATAATTTGCAACTATAGTCTTCAAATCTCAAGTTCAGTGTTCTTTTCTGTTCTCAAATGACCCATCTTAGTCTGCATAAGAGGTAGCTATGTGATAATATAATGGAGAGAATATTTCAACTTAGAGTCTAGAAGACCTAGATTTGAATCCTGTATGAGGCGCCTGTGATCTGTATGATGCTGGGTAAGTCAATTAAATTCAATTTCCTCACCTTTAAAGTGGGATTAATAAAATTCACATATTGTGGGAATCAAATAAACCAATATATGTAAGATGGTATAAAAATTATTGTTATTATATCTCAAAGGTATTTTGTGTGTGTGTCTGTGTCTGTGTTCACCTCAAGAAAGACTATCCCCTGGCAACCTCTTGGGTTCTTACCAGCTTTCTATATAGTATGCTGATGGTCCTGTGATCTGTGACAAAAACACCTGCTTGAAAATCTGGAGAAATATCAATGAGCATGAGAACCTGAAATTCCTGAGAATGAATTGAGAGAGGGTGTGAATAGGTACATATCAGCTTGCAAAATATGAAGGAGATATTCCCATGTGGAGATATGCAGTTATTGGTTTTCAGTAAACTCCTTTGTGGACTTTTTCTCCTGCTTTATCCTGTGGAATTGGATCCTAGCTGCTGCATTCCTTAGGGATTTTCTTAGGTAAACAGAAATCTTTGCTGAAAAATATACATGTACTGAATAAAGAAATCCATCACCACTCTCATGATAATTTCTCGAGCCCCTCAGGACTGATGAAGAAAATTATGGGGCCATGTGTGACTCTCCATGACCCCATTTGGGGGTTTCTGGCAAAGTGGTTTGCCATTTCTCCAATTCATTTTTACACATGAGGAAACTGAGCCAAACAGGATTAAATGACTTGCCTGGTGTCACAGAGCCAGCATATGTCTTACTCCAGGCTGGGCACATTATCCACTGTGCCACCTACAAGAAATTAAAAAAATAAAGATAGTCAATTTAGTGAAGGGAAAAGAGTGCTGCAGTTGGAATCAGAGGACATGAATTCAAATCTTGGCTCTGCTACTAACCACCTCAAGTCCTGGGCCTCTGTGTTGTCATCTGTAAAATAAGAAAGTTGAATTATATAGTCTATAAGGTTACTTACAACTTTAATTCGATGGTCCTCTGAAAGGAATGATTCCATAAATAAAACAAAACTAATTTTGCTTTAAAAATTTTTGGGTTGTCAGGGTAAAATTAGAGTAAACTTGAAAGTTTGGGGAGGGGAGAAGTTGATGTATTTATTCAAGCTAAAAATTTAATTGAAATCCTGACCACAAAGAACAATTAAATTTGTTTATAGTGAATGGGCATACCTTATTCTCAAGGCTATCTAACTTAAGCTTTATGCCTTGGGATAGCAAAGAGAATTCACTGATTCTAATTATTCATCAAATATTTTGTACATACTAACAGTGTGGAATGATAGAAAAAAAATGAATTAGCAGACCTGGGTTTAACTTCTAACAATTTAGCTTACAAACTGTGCTCTGGATAAGTTACTTACTGTAGAACTCAGTTTTTAATCATTCCTAAATTAGGAAGTAGGCAACGAGGTGCAATGGGCAGAGTGCTGGGCCTAGAACAGGAAGACTGATCTTCCTGAATTCAAGTCCAGCCTCAGAGACTTAAGAGCTGTGTGACCTTGAGAAAATCACTTAACCCTATTTGCCTCAGTCTCTCATCAGTAAATTAAGCTGGAGAAAGAAATGGCAAACCACCTCAGATCTTTGCCCAGAAAACCTCAAATGAAGTCAGGTATGATTGAAAATAACTGAACAACAACAAAATTAAGGAGTTAAGTCAAAAGTCCATTCTAGCCCTGGCATTCTATGAATTTACCTCCAGTAGCTTCTGCTTTCTCTATTGCAAAGTACTGTATTGGATATTATGAGAGATATGAGAAACGTACGTTACCTTTTCTCATGAGTCTTGGCATGTATATCCATAAAGAGAGATATAATATGAAAGTACAATGAAAGATATAAAAGACCAAGTTGCCTCAGAGGAGTTATAAATCACTTTGTGAGATGTTGGAAGGAGGGATCAGAGATGACTGGACATAAGAAATAGCATTTTAGATCTACCTTGAGAGGTGGAGGAGAGTCCAAAGATGAAGTTAGGAAGGAAGATAACAGCCTGGAACCTAGACTTGGAAATCAGGAAATTCAGGGAAAGATAATGGAAAAGAATACCTGAACTATAGGTTATAGAAAGGAAGGCATTGGGGAATGAGGTATCTGCAATATTCTAGGACCAAATCATGGAGAAACTTGAACATCCAAAGGACTCTGGACTATTTGCTTGGTCAAAGAGATCTCTTGAACCAGACAATTCATGTAAAATAATCAGATCTGTATATGTACTCACACATAACAAGAGAAATTATCTTAATCCAAGCTGCCCTCTTCACTTTGAGCTATTGCAACTCTATCCATATTTTTCATGATAGTTCTCAGAGGCTGAAGTATTCAATCTGGAAGAAATAGCTGTTCATAGTTAAGGCTACATTTAGACCTTGGTACCATTACTCAGATACGACTCACTGCTCTTTATTAATCCAGTCAAACTATAGAAACCTGGATCATCAGGTCTCATTACCCAGCTGGCTACCATCTAAGAAGAAATGAATGAATATGTATAGCAGCATCCTCTTCCTGTTTTAAGCATCTTTAATAGTTAGGAAATTATCTTATGTAAGAAACCTATATCTACCTCTCTATAATTTCTACTACTACTGCCCTCTGAGATGCCCCAAGCAAAGTAAATCTGGTCCCTCTTCCACATGACAGTACTTGAAATACTTGAGACATGATATCTTACATCCCCTAGCCCCTTCAGATTTCTTTTCTCCAGACTAAAAGTCATTCATTCCTTCAATCAGTTCTCATAAGACATGCTTTTGTACCTCTTTCCCAACTTAGCTTCCCTCCTCTGCAAGCTGAGAATGCCATTAAGACGACTAGTATGATATTTCCATTGTTGATTACAATCTTCACCTGATCAATTAAAACTAGGTACTATAGCCATAAGTGTAGCTTGACCAGGACAGAGAAGCATGTTATCTCCATTCTTTATATGCCTAGTAGCCTGTAAAACTAAGCAAATACTCTGGCTGTGCCAGATCAGGACAGAGTACTATAGGACTGTCACATCCTTCATTCTTTATATCTGCTTGTAGCCTAAGATGGCATCAGGTTTTGGCTTCCATTTCTTAGTGTTGACTCATATTATGTTTGGGAAAAGACTAAAACTCCCAGAATTTTTTAAATGCAAACTTCTATCTAGCCTTACCTCTCTGATTTTATATTCATTATAAAGTTGACATTTAAAAAATATCAAGTGTCAAATTTTATATGTATGCTTATTAAATTTCATTTGGTTAAATTTTATCCAATGATCTAGCCCACTGAGAACTTTTTGAGTCCTGACTCAGTGATCCCCAGTGCTCACTATCCTTTCTTGCTTTGTAACACATATAAATTTGAGGATTCCATCCATATGATTATACATGTGGATGATAAAAATCTTAATTTGCACTTAGGTAAGCAAAGATCTGTGGTGCACTCCAGGTGGCACTCATTCCAAGTTGACTACAAAGCATATAAACTACCCAACTATGGCTATTCACCTGTAGCTATATCCAGCTACCGATATACTATCTAATCTACATCTCACCATTTGTGCTCAAAAATAATATAAGATGCTTTGACAAATGTTTGAGGGAAATCTAGATATATTTTATGAATAGCATTCTTTTGACCTACAAATCTAGGTACTCTGTCAAAAAGGGAAAAGAGATTAGACCAGCATGTCTTGCTCTCAAGGAAAACATGCTATCTCTTTGTGATTACTCATTCCTTTTCTAAAATAATCACTTTAATATATTCTAGAATTTTGCCAAGTCAAGTCTCATGGACATATATCTTATAGACCATACTCTATTCCCCTTTTTGAAAATCTGGAAAATTTGGTCTTTTTTACTCCTATAGCATATCTCTATGATCTTTAAAGATCACTAACAAGAGGCAACTAGGTGGTTTAGTGGATGAGTGCTAGGTCTAAAGTCAGCAAGATCTGAGTTCAAATCTAGCCCCAGATATTTATTAGCTGTGTGATCCCGAGCAAATCATTTAAAATCCACTAAAAAGGAAATGGCAAACCACTTCAATATCTTTGCTATGAAAACTCCATGGACAATATTAGTGTGCTGTGGTCCACAGATTCACAAAGAGTTGGACACAACTAAGCAACAACAACAGCTCAACAATCACAATAATCTTAGTTACTTTTATAGTTAAGGGAGACTGGATGTGAGTCCTTTCTTTTTAGGGTATTAAGATGAAATGACCTATGATACCTTTATGAGGTCCAGATGCCTTTTTCATTGAATTAGAAAGGGAATAATACAACAGAGTGAACAAAGAAATTAGCCATGTATTTTGAAGCTTTAAATAGCCAAGTTCTGGATACAGTTCAAGAATGGGAGAGATGGTTAAGTCAGGAGCTGCCTATGGAGGAAGACCCTGAAGAGGGAGAGAAGGAAATTGCTTTCTCTTCCCTTCTCCTCAGGTGCTCATGTAGCCTTGAAGGGGAGCTAATGGACCAGCAGAAGAAAGTGCATCCAGCAGAGAACAGAGACACACGGTCAGCAGATATGGATCCTGAAAGACAGTCGGCTGAGGGAAAAAGGAACTTCATGGAATGTGACTTCTGGCAGCAGACAGGAGAGTCAGACTCCAGAGAAAAGCAACCCTTAAGGGAACAGTTGCACAAACCCCACCCATCAGAGATGCTACAACCAAGGGGGACTCTCTGAGAGAGGAAGTCTTCTAGGCACCATGTGCCCCAAGTTGAGCTGCTTTTGGCATAAATGTATCCTTTATGTGCCTCTCACTACCATTATACTCAAAGTTAAGTCCACCTTTCTCGTGTTTGTTACATATAATTAATTGTAGGAGAGTATACCCCAAATTAACAGGGAGAATGCTATGAAATTACTGTTCCTGTCTTTGTCTTCTAGGTCACTGGCTCTCAAAGTTTTGTTCTTAGTATCCCTTTATGCTATTGAAGATCACTGATGATCTGTCCAAAGAATTTTTGTTTATGTGAGTTATGTGTATAAAGACTTACCATATTAGAAATAAAAAGTAATTTTGAATTTGTAGACTCTCTGAAAGTGTTTCGGGGACAACCAAGAGTCTCTAGATCACACTTTGAGTATCACTGTGCTAGGTGGTCCTTAATAGGAAGCACATCAACAGGAGCTTGTGAGCAATAGTAGTAGAAGAACTGATGCACAGGGCAGTGGTTAGCTTCAAGGGACCTAGTTTTTAAGTCTGAGTTAAAAGATTATTCCACTGGGAAAACCATATCTTCATAATACTTTAATATCATTAAAGCAATTTATATAGAGTATCTCTTTTGAAAACTGCTAAAACCCTTTGTGAAAGCTACCTACAGATCTAATATTATTAATCTTCATTGTTGTTTAGTTATTTCAATTGTGTCTGATTTTGTGACTCTAGGGTTTTCTTGGCAGAAAAATGGAAGTAGTTTACCATTTACTTCTCTAGCTTATTTTTACAGATGAGGAAACTGAGTCAAATAGGGTTAAGTGTCTTGCCAAGAGTTACACATCTAATAAGGATTTGAGTTTGGATTTGAACTCAGTAAGATGAGTCTTCCTGATTCCAGACCTGATACTCTATTCACTTTGCTATCTATCTTCCCCCACATCTTCATATTAGAGACATAGAAATCCAGGTTCCAAGTATTACTTTCCTAAGATTAGGATGTTAGTGAGTGAGTGAGTGCCAGAAATGATGTTTGAATACAGGTCTTCCTAATTACAAATCTCCACTTTATATTGAATGCTCAGACATTCCATCATTTCGGCATTTTTTTTAAGTACTCTGGCATGTAGTTCTTTTGGGCCTATTGACTTTAACTCATGAAGGCAGCTGGGTGTTTTCTTATGATCTACTTATCTTTCTGTTTCAACTCTCTTTTAGCCGTCTTTGTTCTGTCTTTTCCAATATAAAGTTTCTAATTCTTGGAAGATAAAGAAGAAAAGTATTTTGAATAGGTCTGTCTTCTCTTTCTTGTCTGTTATCATCATATAGTCTACCCTGAACAGATATTCTATGCCTCCTCTTATCTTTCCCTTTTCTCTAGTACAGTTTAAAATACTCACATGCATATCACCCTTTGCATTGTCCTTGGCATTCTTATCCATCTTTACCACATCTTGAGCATTGGTGCTCTTGTCAATATATTTACAGGACCATGAAACACTTTTCTATTATTCTTCTCTTACCTGCCCTTGATTCTCTGTTCTGTAGGTATTTAAAAATCTAAGCTGGTCAATAAGATCTCTAAAATCCACAATAGGTTTTTATTTTGTCTTTAATAGATTTTCTTTATATACATATATATTTACATTATCTAAATTTCCTCCTCTATCCCTGCCTCTCCTATCTCTCAAAGAGCCATCAATTTAAAACAAAGATTTTTTTTATAGAAAAAGAAAAGAAAAAGAAGAGAAAAACTTTAGGAAAATCAACCAATATGTCTCTCCCTTCCCCCAAATCTGACATTATATGAATGTTCCAGTGAATCTTTTACCTTTGCAGGGGATGAGGTGGGGAGGTGTTTTCTCATATTTCTTCACTGTGACCAAGCTTAATCTTTATAATTTTGTGACATTCATGATTGGTTATTTTATAGCAATTTTTATATTGTAGATATTATATATATTATTTTCATGGCTCTGTTTGTTTTACTTTGTATAAGTATATACTTTGTATATACTTTGTATATATTATGTCTCTTTCAAGTTTTAAAAAGCCAACTCCTTTTTTCTCTTTGTCAGGCAGCATTTCATTCTCAGAAGCTTCCCATTTCTCCTGAACCAGCTGACTTTTGCTGTACTATTTTAATCCATCTATCTTACCTATCTTTTCTCTGAGCACTTTGAAAATTTGCTCCCCAAGATATATCGAATGCATGTCCAACTATTGCGTGTATTATTTGCCTTCTCTATCACAAGTTTTCAGGTGCAGTGGATATTTTCTCTTAAGAGGGATGAGAACCATAATGTACAACCTAGCACTAATATCTTTTTGTTGTTGAAAATCAGTTCCAGTCTAGCAATTTTCTTCCTAGCTTTTCAACTTTTGGAATGATGAAGTCATCATTAAGACAAGCCATTTTTAGTGTCACTGTTTTTGGTAGAGCTCCTCTAATGTTGAATTAATTGAAATCCCTGACTGTTACTATGATATTATACCTCTAAGCCAGGCTTGTGTTCTGTCGATTTTTTAAAAAATCCTCTTCATTTTTTTCTGCCAAAATAGTCTGTATAATACATCAATGACAATATTGCTTCTGTTTCCGATTCCATTGACTTTCACACAAGTGCTTCCTGCCATACTTTCCCCTTAAGAGTTCCTGGAGTTCTTCACATGAGATGCCTTTCATTTACAGTTCTACTCTCTCCATCTTCTACAACCTTCTTGTATAAAATGACATAATATTTGTATAGTGCTTTGAAAACTTTAAAATGCTATATAAATGCAAGCTATCATCATCATCATTATTTTTATTAACATTAATTGATCCCATTCCTTTTGAATGAAGTATGATCTCTCACAACTATAGAATAGTCCTAGGCATGAGAGAGATATAAAATGCTCAAAATATAGTTCCTGTATTAGGATCTCAAGTCCATTTTGTTTATTACTTATATTTTTTGAGTTTTTATGTAGCTGAGAATTTTATTTCAGGTTTTTTTGCTTAGTTTTTTAATGTTAATTTCTGGGTTTTTGCCCGTATATTCTTTCTTATTATTGCACTCTCTATAGCTTTATGGTTGTATGTGTGTGTGAGTGAGTGTGAGTATGAATGTATGTTTGTGTGTGTGTGTGTGTGTGTGTGTGTGTGTGTAATATTTTTGTTTAAAAAGTTTTTCCCCTCCCTCTCATCTTCTCTATACTGGAAAAACAACAAATTGTAAATTATATGCCTAGTCAAGCAAAACAGATTCCTAATTTATCATGTCCAAAAATTATATGTGTCATTTTCCACCCTGAGTTCATTACTTGTCAGATGGTTGGTAACAATACTTCATCACTGGTCCTATGAAATCATGTTTGGCTGTTCACTATGTGTATTAGAGTACTGAAGTCTTTAAAAGATGTTTATAATGTTATTTCTGGTTCTGTTTACTTTTTTTTTTTTTTTTTTGCTTTTTGCTGAGGCAATTGAGGTTAAGTGACTTGCCCAGGGTCACACAACTAGGGAATATTGTGTCTGAGACCAAATTTGAACTCAGGTCCTCCTGACTTCAGGGCTGGTGCTCTACCCACTATGCCACCTAGCTGCCCCTGGTTCTATTTACTTTCTTTTGTATCAGTACATACAAGTCTTCTGGAATTATTCATCCTTTTCAATTTAAGGCCCCTTTGGTTAAATTTGCAAAATTCTATACAGCTCCATTTTCCCCTAGTACTCACAGTTATATTTCAAAACTGATCAAGAGGGTATAAATTCTATATTTTAAACTGTGTCCCCAAATTCAAAAGCCTATTCCTAATAACCACCTTCTTAATCAACTGGTGCTTCTTTTCCAAACCTTCCTATATGTCTGTTCTGAAATCCTTCAATCATCCACAGTCATGAAAATACCACCTGTGTTCCTGAGGTCTTCAATTGCTTGTCTGTGACCCATAATCCTTAGCAATACTTTCCTAATTCATTCTGGCAGTCTCATTTGTGCCATATGTATCACCAGATGAGAATACTAATCATTAAATCTGATAAAACTTCAGAAGTTCTCCATCATCCAAGATACAGATCTCTTCGTTTGTTGTCCTATCCCCTCTTATGTGGTTTTCTATAGTTTATAGAAGCAAGTCCTTAAAAAAAAGTCTACACTATTTTATGCTATTTTAATGGAGTAGGACAATGGAGAAAGTGAAAAGACTATAGTCTTTCCCTTAGCCTCATCTGGGTGGTGGGAAACCCAGCTTAGCGATAAAATAAGTGGTGCCAATGATCCAAGGGAGGGGGGTGACCAGTAATTACAATATATCTTTACTTTAGTAGCATGAACCTTTTAATTTAAAGAGGACCAGACATTGTCTTAACCCCAAAGTCCAAAATTTAGTCAGGTATGCCAGCTGGATATTTTTAACAGTATAATAAAATAAAATAAAAATTTATGTTGTTAGCTAACACATAGGAACTGGTAGACTAGTAAGAACCATCTGTCCACTGCTACTATTGTATAACTGGCTGCTGCCAGATGTCATGCTAGCAGGCTTGCATCAATCAGTAATGGTAATTGTAAAAAAGCTAATGTGGCCTGTACACATATGGGTTTCTAATCAGGTAGCACATTATTGAAAAACTTGGCCATTTCTACCTTAACCCATTTTAGTGAATTGCTGTGGGTGGGAAGAAGGTCACTATAGCTGCTTTTGTCTACAGACTACAGATTAGTTGCCTAGCCTTTATAAGATACTTTGGTTCTTTGGACCTCAGCATCCCCATATGTAAAATTATGGTTTTGTAAAGGTTTCTCAGATTCTTTTTGGTTTTAGCATCTTTTAGAACTGTGACTTAGGAATAGGGAAGATTACTGGCAAGACCCTGGGCCTTTTCTCAGGGCTCAAATCATACTCCACAGGAAATTACTGCCTTGTAAGACTGGGGGAGGAACAAGAAAGGAGAAAGAATGATAGTGAAATTCTTGGCCTTTGTGCTCTATGCTTCTTTTTCAATTGTAATTTTATTTTTCCCCCTCAGGGACTTTCCTTTATATATATGTGTATATATATATATATATGTATATATATACATATATATATGCATATATATATAGTTTGAAATGCTTAAAAACACAACATTGCTGGAGGCAGAAATTCCTTAAAGGAAAGAAAGTTGACTGAGACCTTAATGAAGGTAAATCCTTCCTACCGCCTTTCTTCTCTAAAGGCAAGCCTCAACTATGTGACTGTTTCTACCACTTCAGTAGAACTATACCTCAGCTTAGTTCATCTGTGGCATCTAGGAGATACTTATTACACCTTGTTTGAGTTGAAATTCAAGTATTACAGTTAGTTTGGTCATTTAGAGAATTTAGAGAAACCTCCCACCTCCAAAAGTTCATGTAGCTAGTTCAGACATGGGAAAGGAAGATGGTGGAGGGAAAGGATTTGATTAGCAATTTGTCCCCCAATATAATTTATGTTTTTATGTAAATCAGGAAGAAGCCTTGAAGTAGACATGGTCTGAGTGTGAGATATAAGTACTCCAAGTTCATACTGAGCAAAGTTAAATATTTCCTTTCACTTAACACAATTTGCCTCAATTTCTTCATCTATAAAATTACCTAGAGAAGGATATGGCAAATCACTCCATGATCTTTGCCAAAAAAACCTCCAAACAGGTTATGAAGAGTTGGATAAGACTGAAATGACTAAACAACAGCAACTAGAAAGAGGGGACAATTTGCTAAAGTTGCCAGATCTAAGGGGAAAAATAAACCAATGACAGAGAAATTGTGTTTAGAGAGAGCTGTGTCAGCATTTCCTGATCTCACTTTCACGTGTGTCTACTAACTAAATATAGTTTTTCATTTTGATGAATTCATTCATTTCCAAGGATGCTTTTGTTTATTTTGCCTGCCCTATTAGAACTATTGAATATCAAAGATGAAAAAGGGCCTGAGCAGCCATTTAGTCTTACTCCCTAATTTTATAGATTAGAAGGTTCCGAACAAGAAAAATATTCTCACCAAGGTCGCAGAGCTAGGAAATGTCAAAGCAGAAATAAGAACCCAGTGATGTCGATTCCCAACATTATCTCCTATTCTTTACCTTTCTTTTTTCCTTCTGATTGTAGATAGGGTCCTCATTATGAAACCATGCAGGGCCTGCCCTCTCCTGAATCTTCCTCCAAACATACTTATTCCTTCTATTTCCTTCCTTTGCCTCCCTCTTACTTCAGTCCCTTCAGGATTTATATCTCCTATGCCCTTTGACCTCATGAGCTTATCAGGCAAGCATCTCTACATCACCAAACTTAACATTATCAGTGGTACCTACTATTTAGCACCCTCTCAGATAAGTCATTTTCTTTTTAGCTAGCTCCCAAGGAGAAAATTCCAGACACTCTGCAACTCTTTCTATTATATATTTGCTGATGGGGATGGAATTTTGGTGGGAAAGCACAAATTGAAATTATCTTCAAGTCATGCCAGTTAGCAGATATTTACTTAGCAATTAAACATGACAGCCACTGTATTAGGCACAGAGAATACAAACAAAACAGCTCCTATCTTCAGAGTATACATTTATTACATATCATATAGGTTGTAGCCTATTCTACATGTCTGTATTTTTTAGATTATACCTCTATCACTATCTATACATAAATATTTTTAATGTAGCCATGCTCCAAACTTTACTCATTTGTCAACCATTAGAAAAAGATGGGTTTTTTTTCCCTTTTCCACTTGGATGGCTTGAGACGTAATACAGAGGGACCCTTAACTCTAGGTTCTGACAGTGCAGGTAGGACCCTAGCTTTCAGGAATTTCCTGGATTCCTGATCCCTGAGTTAGCTTTGGATTTCCCAACTATTCTTTCACTGCTTTCTGGTTACCAGGACTTGTTGCAAAAATGAAACTGTCAGGCTAGTCCATTTATCAGAGGCATGCTAGCCTAGGGGCTGGCTGTGGTAGGTAGTTAATGGGAAAGGATGAAATCCTGTCTCCTCAAGCCACTGGGAATAAATGTTGGCTCAACACAGAACATATTGTAGCCTGTCATTATTCCTCAGCAAGTCCACTGAGCAGTCTAAATAAAAAGTTCCTATTCAAAGGTGGCAGCTGTCTGACTCCCTTGTTACAAACAAGTGGATAGATGTGCCTATGGTTTAATAATAAGAAAATCTCATTAAATTTTGGGGTGTTAGGACTAAAAGCATTTTGGGATGCTACTTGGTCTGGCCACCTCTTTATAGATGACAGTGCTAAAACTAAATTAAAAATTATTTAAGGTCACTTTTTCAAAGAGGGGCAGAGCAGATTGCCCCTAGAATTTAAAGTTCTATATTCCAGATTCCTACTTGTTTTCACTGCTGTACTGCATTTTATTCCTGTGCTTATCATCTGCAGATGGCTCCAGAAGAGAAAGTGAGGTTGGTAACTTTGCACAGCCCTCCCTACTTAAATCCAATTTACTTCCATATCAAGGCATCACCCTCCTGATACCATGGGATGAAGGACAAATAACAACATCAGCATCCCCTATGAAACTCACAGGTCCAGATTCTCCCCTAAGTCACTGCAAAATCCTTCTTGCTTCAGATGATTCTTCTTGCTTGAGACAAAATTCTCTCTCATTAGTGAGCCGAAACACTGTGCTAGAAAATAAAAATGGATAATTATTTATATGTACAAAAATATTTGTAGCAGCTCTTTTTGTGGTGGCAAAGAATTGGAAATTGAGAGGACCCCCCTTCATTTGAGGGATGGCTGAACAAGTTGTGGCATATGAATACAATGTAATACTATTGTGCTTTAAGAAAGGATAAGCAGGCAGATTTCAGAAGAAAAAACTTGGAAAGAATCACATGAATGGATACTGAGTGAAGTAAGCAGAACCAGGAAGCAACATTGTGTACAGTAACAGCAACATTGTATGATAATCAACTATGAATGACTTAGCTATTCTCAGAAAAACAGTGATTCAAGACAATTCCAAAAAATTCATTATGAAAAATTCTATTCACATCCAAAGAAAGATCTGATGGAGTCTGAATGCAGATCAAAGTATGCTATTTTCACTTTGTTTTTTTTTTTTGCATTTTTCCTTTTTGTCTTTTTCTTTTTTCATAATATTATTAATATGGAAATATGTTTTACATGGTTGCACATATATAACTTATATCAAATTGCTTACTGCTTTAAGGGGAGGAGAGAGAGGGAGAAATATTTGGAATGTAACACTTTTTCTAAAATAAATGTTTAAAATGATGTTTACATGAAAATTAGGAAGAAATAAAAAGCTATCTTTTAATGGAAGCTAGGTGTCTTGGTGGACAGAATTCTGGGTCTAGTCAGGAAGAATCATCTTTCTGAGTTCAAATGTGACCCCAGACCCTTATTAGCTATGTGATCTTGGGCAAATCACCTAACCCTGTTTATCTCAAATCCTCATCTATAAAATGAACTAAAAAAGGAAAACATTCCAAAATCTCTGACAAGAAAACCCCAAGTGAGGTTATGAAGAGTAGGATATACCTGAAATAACTAAATAACAAAAACAATCAGGGCTTCTTTGAATAGACAGCTGCTATCTCCCACTTCGCTAGGTCCTTAGCTCTTTACCAGGTGTTCCTGTTCCTTTTAGTCCTGCTTACTAGAGGCCACTAAACTTTTTGAAAGACTTTCCCTGCAAAGTGGGTTGTTCCCCAATTCTGTAGGGTACAGCCTCGTGGTGGCAACATAAGAATGGGTATGAAAGTGTATCATACAGCCTTCCTGCTCTATGGCATTTATTTACCATAGATTATTTATTGTGGAAATAAGAGATGGATGCTTAGGGAAGGAGAGAACAAACTTTCATTCCTCTTTGGCTTTATCGTGTATGGGTTCCTGCTTGCATGCACTGAAATGTCTATAATTTACTCTTCAGTTTTGCAATGTTTATAGCTTTTATGTCATTTGAAGGTTATTTATAACAATTATATAAGGAAGCAAAGTGCCATAAACTGAAGCAATTTACTGTAAAATATCTGAAATGCTAAAATATCAAGCCGTGCATTACAGTACTGGTAACATTGCTCTTAGAAAAAAAAGGGAAAGGAAAAAAAAAAACAATCTAAAATTCTATCCTATAGCCCATCAGCCAGCCTGCTTCATTTCTCTCAACAAGATTTATAAGCTCAGTAACAACTGTCAAATATTAATTTAAATGATTTGGGAGAGAAAAAAGAGAACTTGTCTTTTTGTTATCACATTCTAGAGCTTAGATGAATCTTCTTAAGACGGAATGATAGGAAACAATGGGTCGTAGGTCAGAACGGCAAGCATAGATGTGAAGAAACACACTGACTCATATGCTGAATGCTAGAAAGTGGAATGTCAGAACTGAAAGAGGCCCTCAATATTATTTAGTACTTTTGTTTTGCTGATAGGGAAACTGAGGCCTAAGAATGGTGAATTGATTGACTGAAGGTTACAACTAATTTTTTAAAATGATATTTAGATAGTATTTATTATGTGCCAGGTACCATGATAGGTGCTTTATATATTTTATATTTTTAATCCTCACAGCAAGCCTGGAGGTAGGTGCTGTTATTATCCCCACTTTACTGTTAAGGAAACTGAGGCAGAAAGTGGTTAAGTGTTCAAATGTGAACTCGGGGCTTCCTGACTACAAGGCTGGTGCTCTATTTATTACAACACCTAGCTGCCCTTAATTAATGAAAACCTGAAGCCAGAGTCTGGATCTCCTGACTTCCAGAATCAGCATTCTTCCCATTCTATTGCACAGTCAAATGGCATTCATATGAGGAAACATCATCATTGGCATTGGGCATCAGGAGGCAGACTGCCTGGGGGCTGTGTGGTCTAACCTAGAATCCTATTTTTCTACTGATTACTGAGTAATCCTTTTTATGTGGTAGAAAATCAATATGTATTTTTCAAAATATAGAGAATTATACTTTTGTCAAAATAGCTGGTTAATATGTATAATAAAAACTTTATTGGTCTCTCTTTTCTAATCTATTGTTACTCATAATATCAATACTTACCTAACCCTAACCCTCTCTAGAGCTAGACTAAGGAACCCTAAATAAAATGTTAAGATAACGAATTTAGGTACATTATCATGGGATCAAACATCAACTGGGAAGGAGAGGGCCCTAGCTCTCTCCTCTTACAATATTGCCTTTCATTCGATGCCATCAATGAAAGTGTTAAAAAAAGAAAAGTGGTGGAAATTCTGTGAGGCTAGACCAGCGTTTGGCAAACTATGGCCCACTGGCCAAATTCAGCCTACTGCCTATTTTTGTATAGTCTGTGAGCTAAGAATGATTTTATATTTTATTTTAATATTTTTGTTATATTGTATATTATATCATTTCTATATATTGTGATTATATGATATATTGCTTCTATATAGATTTTAAATACATGATTTTTTATGTCTTATAACATATTTCCATTCTGTATGATTCTAGGCCAAATTATTATTTCATAAATCCTCCACAGTAGATTCCCTGAACTTGTTGGAGATCTTCTTCTGGGCTTTCCCTCAAATCTTGTGGGTCTTGGGATAATAATTGAACTGAGCATCCCTTGCTCTTGACATATAATTAGCCCACCTTTCTTTGTCATTATTTTTTAGGGCAGTTGATGATAGGATGCTCTGGGGAGAATTCTGGGCTCTCTCACCTATTGTAATAATGGTGGGATGTAATGTTTTATCCTTGGCTGAAGTGTCCATGGATTGGCAGCTGTGTCTTTAAGATTTTATAGGTTCCTCCTCTTCAAAATGGAGGTATATATACTTACTCTGAATGCTTTGCAGAGCCCTTGGGATCAGGCCAAGTGAATTGGTATGAAAGTTTTTGGGATTTTTTTGTGAGCTTTATACAAATATAAACTAATAGGATTTTTATGAAGCATTTTGGGTTACGTACCATGTTTTCTGCTTGTTTGAATCATCAGTGGTTATCATTTTAATAGACAGTGTGTGTGTATATATATGTGTGTGTGTGTGTATGTGTGTGTATGTGTATCTCTCTCTCTCTCTCCCTCTCTTTCTTTCTCTCTGTCTCTCTTTCTCTGTCTCTGTCTGTCTGTCTCTGTGCCCTCTCTTTCTTTTCTCCATTAAAACCAAACCATTAAAAAAATCACACGTCCCTTAAGTAGTCCATGACTCTAAAATAGAATTAAGACCTCATGTCTGTGCAGATATGTCATTGTGTAAGGACTTTGGAGAGCATATTTCATTTTGGAAAAATGCAAAGAGGTTTACAAATCTCCTTTCGAGGCATCCTAATATTTCCAGGATCTGAGACTTTTATAAGCATGATGGTCTTTGGCAGAAGTGTGAGGGCTTATATGTAACAATAGACTCTCTGGGAAAAATGTATAAAAAAACAAAATATAACTAGAAAATTACTGTAATTCAATTACCTTCCATTAAGTGAGCATTTATTATGAGCCAACTATATGCCAGGCACTGGTTTAAGCCTTGGAATATACTTATGAATAAAAACCATAATATTCATAATATTCACTGCTTTCTATTGGAAGAAGACAATATTGTACATTATATGAACAACTGGAATAAGAAAGGGAGTGTAGAGTGGAGAATCCACAATATGTCTATCTCCTGGAGGAGTGGAGGACAATGTTATTGTAGTGCTTTGTCAGCCAAAGTCATTCCAGGTATATGGAAACCTTAATGGGAGTCTGCTTTATTATTACAATATATATAGGTTGTATACTAGTGCAGCCAACAGTCCTTTCCCAGCCCTTTTCATCAAACCAGTCACAAGAAGTTATTGAGTGCCTACTATCAGGACATTGCTCTTCTACTCACCATGGTGATTATAAGAGAAATATACACAACATTGTATTTTGGGGGAATTGTGGAAACAAGAAACAATTAGATGGAAAGAAAAGCAGTAACAATCAGCAAAACAATGAAACTGCTGTTATAATGAGCAAAGTTAAAGAGTCCAGAAGATCTGAGTTCAGTAACTTAACTTGCTATGTGTCATTTAACTTCTACCTGACTCAGTTTCTTCAACTGTAAAATAAGGATAATAACAGCACCTACCTCCCAGGTAAGTGTGTATCAAATGAGATATTATTTGTGAAGTGCTTAGTACATAGTAGGTGCTATATAAAGGCTTATTACCTTTTCATCTCCTTTTCCCCTAAAGGAAATTGAGGAAATGTGACTTTCCCTTTTTTGCAGAGGAAGAAGACTATGGATGAATGTTACTATTATCATTATTATTTTCTAGTTGTTTCTTTAAAATTGTTTTCATTTTTTATGTTATCTTCATTTCTGATTATATGCCTGCTCACGTGTAAGTCATCCCCTGTAACAAATAAAGAAGGGAAAAAAGCTGTTCAATAAAAACTAACAAACTTTTCAACTAAGTCTGACAATATATATAAAAAATGTGTGTATACATATACATATGCATATACATACATATCTACATGTATGTATGTATATATATGTATATATACATATTTTTGTCACTTAGGCTTTGAGACAGCCAAATGGATTGTGGTTCTTGGAGTCAGAAAGATTTGAATTTATATCCTGCCCCAAACAATTACTAGCTGTGTCATTCTAGAGAAGTCACTTGCTAATGATAATTGCCAAATATATTTGTTTTTTCACACTCCTCCTCCTTCTTGACCTCTTTTCATTGTTTGACCATTGGTGGTCACCTTCTTCACCTTGACCCTTTGTTCTCTTTAGGCTTTTGAGGCACTGGCTCTCCTCTGACCCTCTGGCCTTTCTGACCACTCCTCAAGTCTCCTTTGCTGAATGTTCATCTAACTCATCACTCTTAAACAGCAGGTGCTCCTCATGGTCCTCTCCTGGGTCTTGTTCTTCTCCCTCTGTACAATTTTGTTTGGTGGTCTCACCAGCTCTTATGAATTCAATGATCACCTCTATACAGATGATTCTTCTCTCTTTTATTTATCCCTATCATTTTTCCTGTCTCAGTCTCCAGCTGACTATTGAACATTTAAGCTAGATGTATAATAGGCATTTTAAATGCTATTAGTCCCAAACTGTCCTTATTACCACTCTCTTTCTCTTTTCTTCCAAACTTTACTATGATGACTGTTAGAGTGGGTGGAGTGTTCAGAGATTAGCAAACTTTATTTATCTTTAATTTTTCATCTGAATTTTCTTTTATAACATGACTAATATGGAACTATGTGTTTCATGAAAGCACTTGTGTAACCTATATCAAATTGTTTTGTCTTCACAATAATGGGGTAGAAAAGGGAGGATGAGAAAGAATTTGAAACTCAAAATTGCAAAAAAAAAAGTTAATTTTTTGTGTATAGCTGGAAAAATAAAAACATTAAGATTTAAATAAAACTAAACTTCTTTTAGATTCCTCTTAATATCAGTACATTTCTTCTTTTGATGAGGGATTATATTGTATACATGTTTATATGCATATATGTGTATATATGCATATATGTATTGTTTGTATCTAGTTGTTTTACATGTTGTCTCTTCCATTAGACAATGAGCTCCTTGAGAACAGGGACCCTTCCTTGTCCTTCCTTTTTGGTATATCCTTGGAACGGGCACAGAGTAAGAATTGATTTAATTTTTTGTCTTAGCTTAATCTCTCTCAGACTCAGTTTCTATGTTTTAATATAGTGATAATAACTATTTATGATCTATTGACCAAGGTTGTGGTGATGATCAAATGAGATAGCATATGTAAAGCATTTTGCAAAATTTAAAACACGATATAAATACTTAGTATTATTATTGCCCACTTAATGTGTCTTATCCTTCTTAAACCATACAAGAATCCTAAAAGGGAGATAGTATATTAATTTTTATCCCCATTTTCCAAATATGAAGAACAAATCATCTAAGGCAGTGTTTAAAGAATCACATGATTCTGTGGTTCTCTTGTTTTGGGTCCTCTCTCCATTAGAGATCTACACTTTTTTACACTTTGGTAAATTGTCTCTAGGAGTTAGCATGGCCACTCAAGGTAATAAGTTTCTCTTTCCTTATCCAAGCTGATCTTCAGACAATAAGTCTATACCCCACCAATAACCTACTTGGTAGACCCTAAGTAGAGACTATACTTTCATAGCCTTTGACGGTCTAGGTTGCCAGGCATCAAAGGTCACTTTTAGTGGAAGCAGGAAATAATCAAGGTTAACAGTAGAAAACCTGGCCAATACATCAGGAAACATAGGTTCTGGTCCCAAAATCTGCCACTGACTGGGTTTGTGGCTTTAGATGTGACACAGATTGTCTAGGTCTTAGTGCCTCTGCTTATAAAATGGTCTGTGGAGCTGACAATCACTACTTTCAAGGGTCAAAATATTTATTAACCAACTACTCATCAATGGTCTCAGAGGCCTGACCTGGAAGTAGGGTTTGTAGCCAGAGAGTATACATAGCAAGTGCTCAATAAATACTTGTCGATTGATGGTTGAAAACAGAGAGGGAGGGAAAATGTACTATACTCCCTGCTCCCTTGGGCTGGCAGCTTGGGAGATTCCATCCAAGAGTTTACAGGAGATGGAGTACTTGCTGAGACAGGTCTTTATCTACTTAGAGGGAGCTAAATCCCCCAGGTCAGCTGTGCTGGATATGTTCAATAAAGCTGTCAGGTCTCTGCATGAATATTGAGTACTGCTTCTCAGGAACCAGGACTTCTAAAAGCAGATGCATTATCACAAAATATTCAGAGCTAGAAGACACTTGATGGAGCATCTAGTCCACACATTTTACTTTACAGAGGAAGAAACTGAGGCCCTCAGGGGACTGAATGACTTGCACAAAGTCACAGAGATGAAACAAAGCAGAGTCAGGGGTTTCAAACTCAGTCCTGCTTCAAACCCAGTGTCCATTCCACTATAATCATAGTCTGTATTTTCTGACTTCTACCTTGTTCAAGAGAAGGACTATTCTTGATGTCTGGGGCATTTTTTGGTTGAGGATATTCAAATAGTAAGTCACATTACCTCTGTGGCTCAGTTTTCTCATTTGTAAAAATGAAAGAGTTGGATTCTGTAGCTTCTAAGGGTCCTTCCAGTTCTGTGATCCTATTATTATGACACCATTAGGAGAGATTCAACAGCCTGCCTTCCTGCTTAGTTGGCATCCACACAATGAAGAATAGTACCAAAGCCCTGACACATTGGGTGAACCCCCTATACACTGTTTTTTATGAGCTCACATCAGTTGTCTCATGTAAGGATGAGTTGCCTAGCTTGGAAAATATAGATAAGTTGCAATCTGTGTTATTGGAGGCAATGTGCAAATAATTAAATTTACAAATCTAGGATTGAAATCCTTTCTACTTGGCAAAGTCAGATCATATAATTTAGAACTGGAAAGAAATTTAGAGATTAATAGAGGTCCCCATCTTACAGAAGAGAAAACTGAAGCTCAGGGAGAAAAAAATGATTTACCCCAAATTACATAGTAAGTAGCAGAACTTAGATTTACATCCAGGATCATGACACATACAACTCATAGTCTATTACCAAAACCTTGGGTTATGTAGATTAATTTTGTTCTTGAAGGCTTCCCAATTCTGTGCCTAAAACAATTTGTATTGTTTGCTCCAATGTAAAAATATTCCTGGAATCATAAAAACCACCTTCTTGAAGCTCTACAATATAGAAAAAAACTTATTTTATTACAGAATAATTATTAGGAAGTTCCCCCTTCTCCCCTAAAGGAGCCTAAATCTATGTCTTTTCAGTTTTCATCATTGATCTTAGTTCTACATTTGGGGATCAGGCAGAATCAGTCTAAATCTCTCTTCCACACAGTATCTCTTTAAATATCAGGAGATAGCTATTTCCCCACCTAAAACTCTTTATTTTTTTTTCTTTTCCAAACTATGCATTCCAAGGTATTTCATCATTCTTAGATATGGCATGGTTTCCAATTCCTTGATAATTCTCTTTACTCTTCTCTGGATCAATGTCCTTTTAAAATGTAGACCCAGAACTGACCACAAGAACCAAGATGAGTTTTGAGCAGAACATAGGGGAATACAATTATCACCTTCTTCTAACCTAGAGATTCTTTAATCTTTTTTGGTTCGGGGTTGGAATCATGGATCTCTTTATTAGATGATAAGGTCTATGAATTTCTTCAAAATAATGTTTTTAAATAATTAAAACAAATTATAAATTTCAGTTAATGAAAATTATTTTCCATTCAAGTTCAAAGAAACCTTAGAATCTATCCATGGATGGTTGCAGATTAAAAACCTTCATTCTAAGTAATATCCTTAGAATCTCCTGCAGGTTTTGGCCACCAAGTAACATTGTCTCAAATTGTCTTTCCAATCTTCTAAATGCCCCTCCCTTATACCTTTTTTTTAAAACATGATTTGGTCACAAATGAATAGAAATTTTTATTGAGACTTGTTGAAAGTTAAAACAAATTTGTTTTCATTTGCTTGCCACTTATTTCTTTCTAAACAACATGGGATCCATGTAATAGATTGGTGAAGTAAAGAGAAAAGAGCAAGAATATTTGAGGAATTAAAGACAGCATAGAATTCCAAATTTCAGATTCCAATTGTTGTTGCTGCTGCTGCTGTTGTTTTAATTATATATTACCTGTCTTCTAATGTTCTATAGAATAATCCTCTAGACAACATGTGAGTTTTACAAATGATAATAGGTTTTGGTTCCTCAGATCTTTTCAGTCATGTTTCCATCCCTAATTCATACAACTGGAAAAGTGTCTGCATCCAGCTTCCATCGTAGTAGGGCCTTCCTTCACTTAAGTAGAGAAAGACTGTTAAAGAAAGACTTGCTTCTGCTAGTGATTATTTTGTGAACTAGGCTAGAGGAACCTTTCCAGCAGAAGGAAGTTATTAAGTCAAGGGTATAGTGCCATTTGGTGAGCTGCTTCCTTGAATCTCCTGGGTCCTGTAAACAGCAACTGAAGAGATGACATTTTCTGCCCTGAGTACTGGGCTGTATAACGTCCCCTCAGAACATAATGCCTATTAGGTCCAAAGCAGAACACTGTTGCCCATCTGCTGAATCAAAGATATTTTCCAAACAGGAACTGAGATTTCCTGAGACGGAAAAATGATACTTCATTCCCTTGGATGAGCATTAATTGAAAAATCCAGGACAGTTGAAAGCAAATGAGGGCTATGGAGTAAGAAGTGGCTTCTCTCGTGATAATAATAATAATGACACTCATGTGTATAGTGCTTTATGCCTGCAACTTGATATACACACATTATGTCATATGATTTTCCTGACAGACCTTTCACACCATCCAACTCCTCAGATTTCAGAAGCTATCTAGTACCTCCATTATCCTTGACAAGCAGTCATCCAGTCAATGAGTCAACGAGCTTTTATTAAGCACTTACTCTATGTCTGGTGCACAAAACTCTGGGGATATAAAGAAAAGTGAAAGTAGTCCCTCAGTAGTTAGGCCTCCATTCCTCTTTTTCCCCTCAACATTCTCCAGAATGGATGATAAACAGAATTAATTCAACTTATGGCCCAAGGTAGATTTGGGTTAAAATCAATTTAATTCATTGCACTTATTAAGTGCCTACAGTATGTATCCCCCATTACACATTAGAAGAGATAGACATAAAGTTTAGATAAGACATATTTCTTCAGTCAACCAGAAAGCAGTTATATGTTTCAGGTACTCTGCTAAGAATGCAGCATATACAAAAATTTTAAATAAGATATTAGCAATGAGATTACAGAAAGTCATCCCCAGGATAGTACACTATGACCAAGTAGGATTTATACCAGGGATGCAGGGCTGGTTCAATATTAGGAAAACTATCAGCATAATTAATTATATTCATAACCAAATTAACAAAAACCATATGATTATCTCGATAGATGCAGAAAAAGCCTTTGATAAAATCCAACACCCATTCCTATTAAAAACACTAGAGAGTATAGGAATAAATGGGCTTTTCCTTAAAATGATCAATAGCATCTATTTAAAACCATCAGCAAGCATCATATGTAATGGAGACAAACTAAAACCATTCCCAATAAGATCAGGAGTGAAACAAGGCTGCCCACTGTCACCATTACTATTTAATATTGTATTAGAAATGTTAGCTTTAGCAATAAGAGAAGAAAAAGAGATAAAAAGAATCAGAGTAGGTAATGAAGAAACCAAATTATCCCTCTTTGCAGATGACATGATGGTATACTTAGAGAACCCTAGACACTCAACTAAAAAACTACTAGAAACAATTCACAACTTTAGCAAAGTGGCAGGATTCAAAATTAATCCACATAAATCATCAGCATTTTTACATATTACCAACAAAGTTCAGCAGCAAGAGATACAAAAAGAAATTCCATTCCAAATAGCAGATGATAGGATACAATATTTGGGAATTTATCTGCAGAAGGAAAAGTCAGAAATTATATGAACTAAACTACAAAACACTTTCCACACAAATAAAATCAGACCTAATCAATTGGAAAAACATTAAGTGCTCATGGGTAGGCAGAGCGAACATAATAAAAATGACAATACTACCCAAACTAATCTACTTATTTAGTGCCATACCAATCAAACTCCCAAGAAATTATTTTAGAGATCTAGAAAAAATAGTAGCAAAGTTCATTTGGAAGAACAAAAGGTCAAGGATTTCAAGGGGATTAATGAAAAAAAAGGCAGATGAAGGTGGCCTTGCTGTACCAGATCTAAAACTGTATTATAAAGCAGAGGTCATCAAAACCATTTGGTACTGGCTAAGAAATAGAGCAGTCGATCAGTGGCACAGGATAGGTTATAAGGACAACCTAGACATTAACCTTAACAATCTAGTGTTCGATAAACCCAAAGACCCCAGCTTTTGGGATAAATACTTGCTATTTGGCAAAAACTGCTGGGAAAATTGGAAACTAGTGTGGAAGAAATTAGGGCTTGACCCATACCTAACACCACATACCAAGATAAGATGTAAATGGGTTCATGATCTAGATATAAAGAGGGATTTGTAAGCAAGTTAGAGGAATGTAATATAGTTTATCTCAGACCTGTGGAGATGGAATAAATTTATGTCCAAAGAAGACCTGGAACTCCTAATTGAACACCAGATGGATAATTTTGATTATATTAAGTTAAAAAGTTTCTGTACAAACAAAACAAATGCAGACAAGATTAGGAGGGAAGCATCAAATTGGGAAATCATCTTTACATTTAATGGTTCTGATAAAAGCCTCATTTCTAAAATATATAGAGAATTGTCTCATATATATAAGAATTCAAGCCACTCTATAAGTGGTCAAGGGATATGAACAGACAATTTTCAGATGATGAAATTAAAACCATCTCTAGTCATATGAAAAGTTGCTCCAAATCACTATTGATCAGAGAAATGCAAATTAAGACAACTCTGAGGTACCACTACACACCTGTCAGATTGGCTAAAATGACAGGAAAAGATAACAATGAATGTTGGAGGGGATGTGGGAAAACTGGGACACTAATACATTGTTGGTGGAACTGTGAACAGATCCAAACATTCTGGAGAGCAATTTGGAGCTATGCTCAAAAAGTTGTCAAACTGTGCATACCCTTTGACCCAGCAGTGTTTCTACTGGGCCTATATCCCAAAGAGATCTTAGAGGAGGGAAAGGGACCCACATGTGCAAGAATGTTTGTGGTGGCCCTTTTTGTAGTGGCTAGAAACTGGAAACTGAATGGATGCCCATCAATTGGAGAGTGGCTGAATAAATTATGGTATATGAATGTTATGGAATATTATTGCTCTGTAAGAAACGACCAGCAGGACGATTTCAGAGAGGCCTGGAGGGACTTGCATGAACTGATGCTGAGTGAAACGAGCAGAACCAGGAGATCATCATACACAGCAACAACAATATTACATGATGATCAATTCTGATGGACATGGCTCTCGGCAACAAAGAATTGTCTGAAACCAGTTCCAATTGTTCACTGAAGAAAACCATATACACCCAGAGAGAGGGATATGAAATATGGACCACAACGTAACATTTTCATGATCTCTGTTGACATTTGCTTGCATTGTGTTGCCTTTCTCTGATTCTTTTTTTTTCTTGTAGATAGGATTTTTCTTGCATAACTTCTCAAGCATTTTAACATTATTAACATGTAGTGGACTTCCTGCCATCTAGGGGAGGGGAGGGGACTGGGGGTAAAATTTGTAATGGAAAGCTTTGTAAAGATCAATGCTGGGGAACTACCCATACATATGTTATACAAATAAAAAGCTTTAATAAAAAAAAAGAAAAAAAAGAATGCAGCATATAGGCAGAAAACAGATAAAATCCAACTGCTGCCTTACAAAACTCACATATCTAGGAGAGATCACATGTAAATATTTAAATATAAATACAGAATAGATGGAAGGTAATCTCAGATATTATCTGTCAATAAGAGTGAAGGAAAAGGGCTCCTGCAGAAAGTATGATTTGAGCTGAGACTTGAAGAAAACCAGGGAAACTAAATGGTAGAGAGGTAAGGAAGAAATATAGAACTGCTAGTAGCATAAAGGCACAAAAAATTATAGATGGAGTATGTATAAAATGAAGTAGGAGGGAAAGTGGAGTTGTTCACTATAGAGGATCATAAAGTGAATGAAGGGGAATAAGGTGCAAAAAGGATGGAAAAGTAAGAAGAAGCCAGGTGATGAAGAACTCTAATAACAAAGCCAGGATCTTATATTTGATTATAGAAGTAACAGACACTGCAGTTTAAGTAGGAGGTTGACATAATGAAACCCACACTTTAGGAAAATAATGAAAACACTTTATACTGATGAATTAAGCATCCAGAAAAACAAGGGAGGGAAGGAAGGGAGAGAAGGGAAGAGAAGGAAAGGGAAAGGAAGGTAGAAAAAGATATAAAGAAAGCAGGAAGGAAGGGAAAGTAGGAATGTGGAAAGAGAGGAAAGAATGGAGGAAAGAAGATAGAAAAAGGAAAAAGGAAAGAGGAAAGACAAAAAGGAAGGAGGGAAATAAGGAAGGAATTGACTTGTTTGGTTATCTTGGCATTCTTTTTGCTCTTTTTACAGGAGCACTAGATTTCTCTCACATGAACAATTATCTGGCCGTACTTTTCACATCCTCTTCTCGTAGGATTGAATTTTTAGAACTCAAGTGCAGAACTTAATCAGTCAACAAATATTCATTAAGCATTTACTATATGCCAGTCACTGAACTAAGTATTGATAATACAAAGTAAAAAATCAACAACAACAACAAAACAAATCATTTCCTCCCTTCAAGTAACTCATACTCCATCAGGTAGCATGTGTATATATAAAAATATATACAAAATAAATACATACAAAATAATTTTGGGGGGAAGGTACTATCAATTAAAGGGATCAAGAAAGGTCTCGCATAGAAAGTGATGTCTGATATGAGCTTTGAAGGAAACTAGGGATTCTAAAAGGTCAAAATAAGAAAAAAGTAAATTTGGGGCATTGGATATAACTTGAACAAAAAGGCCTAGACATGAGATGCTTTGTTTATATCACAGACTGCACGAAAGGAAGCAATGTACAATAAGGCTAAGGTAGACTAGGTTGAAGTTATGAAGGATACCAAATATAAAACTTTGGAGTTTGCATTAAACTAAGGAAATAATAAATGAGCCACTTGAAGTTTTTAAGTGATAGAGTGATGAAGTCAGACCTGTACTTTCAAAAAATAACATTGGAAGCTGTGAACAATGAATTCTAGAAGTGAGAGACAAATCAGGGGAAATAATTAAGTAGTTATTGCAAGAGTACTGGAGATGAAGTGTTGAGGAGATGAAACAGAATGGTGGCTCTATGAGTAGAGAGAAGGGAACAGATGCAAGAGATGTCGAGGAAACATAAAGGAGAATATTTAGCAACTGATTAGGTGTGTGTGTGTGTGTGTGTGTGTGTGTGTGTGTGTGTGTGTGTGTGTAAAGCTAACTGTGAGTAGGGAGTCAAGGATGATTCCAAGCTTGAGGTGTTACAGTCAGTAGAAGTGGAGACATTCAGAAGAATTATGGGTTTTTGAGAAAAAGACGTGTTGTGTTTTGTCTACAATATATTCAGTTTGCAATGCCAAGTAGACAGTCGCTGATGTTAGACCTGTCTATATATAAATATTTGGGACTTTTCACTATTTAAAAAAATTGAATCTAGTACATTTTAGGGACAACCAGGTAGAGAAGTGGATAGAGCACCGGACTTGGAACCAGAAAGACACATTCCATTAGTTCAAATCTGGCTCAGACTTGTGTGACCTGGGCAAGTCACTTAACTCTGTTTGACTCAGTTTCTCATCTGTAAAATGAATTGGAGAAGGAAATGGCAAACCACTTAAATATCTCTGCCAAGAAAGCACCAAGTGAGGTCACAAAAAGTTGTAAATGAAAAACAACTTAAGTCCATTTTATATTTTGAGAGATATACTTTGTGATTTGATATGGTCATTAAATATGCTAAATATTTTTTCTCTGTATTCAGACCTCAGCTTTGTATCATCCACAGATTTGATTATTATGTGTAAATAGCTTTATCAAAGCTGCTGATAAAAATACTAAACAGAAAAGTTTAAGAAAAAAACTCAATTTCTTTGACATTTGTCCACTAATTATCACTCTTGTGATCAACAACTTGTTCTGATTCAACCCAATGATCCTATTTCTTTTTTCCATCTAGTCTATGAGAATATTTTGGTACTTTGTCCAAATTCAAGTATAATATGTATATGGCTTTTCCTGATTTGTCAGCCTCATAATTCTGTCAATAAAGGAAGTAAAGTTACTTTGACATGATCTGTTTTTGATGAACCCTTGTTGACTCTCTTCTTGATCCCAGCTTCCCTTTCTAATTACTCACAAACCTTTTATTTAATGGTGCTGTCTAGAAAAACTCAATTTTTCCAGAATTATTTGGTCAGATCAAGCAGACTTATGACTCCAGTTGGAGGATTCTTTCCATCACACTATCTTTCCTTCTCTTTAAGGTTCTGCCCTGTTGATAATACAGTGAAATGACCATTTCTGAAGATGAAAGGGAAAAGTAGTAAAAGTTTTTGTCAGCTATTCCTTAATTTCACATTTTTCCTCTAAGAAGTTGAACATGGACTTGGAAACTGAGCTCTGAGACCTCTTTATCACTCCCATTGGTTTAGTTATCTTAAATTGCATTTGCCTTGTGGCTTGTCAAAGACTCAAAGAGGGAGCTGCAGCAGCAGCAGCAGCAGCAGCAGCAGCAGCAGCACTGGAAGCATGAGAGTGCAGATCAGATAAGGTCCACATGGCAGCCAGGCAGGGAAATAACCTCCTTTTGTTCAACATTGCCTGATAATCAGAGATGTCTTTCTCATCAGGATTTGTCAGAAAAAGGCAAAGTCTCCCAAACTAATTTTTCATCATAATTTCTTAAATGTTCATTTGCAAAACAAAAATAAACAAAAATATCTCCTGCTTCACTGTATCAGAATGACCCAAGGATCTTCTTTCAAAGTTTCATAACAATGCAAGACTTGTATCAAGATTAGAGAGCCTCTCACAAGCAATTTAAATGGTTCTCTGGGATGTCAAGTAAGCAGGCAGATTTTCTATTACTGACCTCTCTGCCCCTTCTTACATGGAAAGGAGCATAATAGGCAAGCCATGGGCCATTAGACAAATACTCAGTGACCTTTAGGGGATACCAGTCGTTGCTTATTAGTGGTAAAAGTCCTGTATTAATTAGGAAAATCGTGTTCTTTGCTTCTCTAACTAGAAGTATGATCTGGGACAAGCCTCCCCCCTTTTCTATGTCTCACTTTCCCCATTTGCAAAATAGAAAAATAAACCCTGTCATTTCCAGCTTCCCTTGATTGCAAAATTAGGGAGATTTTTCCTATGAGTTATTAATGAATCTTAAAGTATGGTGCATAAATTAATTATAGTGAGAGAAAATTAGGTGATTACTGAGGGGATGTCCCAACATTTCTCATTTTATCGCATATCTGTTTATTTTAAAAGGTCACAGATTCAAAGTCAGGTAACTGGGTCCAGGCTTTACATCTAGCCAGGTGTATGACCCCAGTCATGCCAGTTTATCTCTTTGAGTGGCAGTTTCATCATCTGCAAAATGATGAAGTTAGATTTGTCCAAAGGTCCTTTCCAGTCTATTGTTCTATGTTTCCCAGTGAAATAGAATGGAGAATGATTTTTGAACTGGAAATGATGAAGGGTCTAGTGACCCTAGATGAAATGCATTCAGGTCACCTGGCCCAGGTGAACTATATGCATCCTTAGGTACTAAAAGAATGGGAAGCTGTAAATTCTGTGCCCCTGCCAGTAATGTCTGAAAGATTGTTGGAAAAAGGAAACATACTACAAGATTGCCTCAAGGGCAAATGTCCTGACCCTTTTTTTAAGGTAAGAATGCAGAGCTTTAAAATTATTACCAGCGACTTTAGCCTAATTTTAAAGGGAAATTATGGGGCAAATCACTAAGGATATGGTTGGGGAACATTTTAAAACAAAAAATGATGATTACAGAGAGACAGCATGGCCTAATCTAAGAACAGATAATGCCAGACTAACCTCATTTTCTTTTCTGACAAGATTGCTAAACTGGTGAATGGGGGAATTTGATACATTTAACCAGATTTTCACCAAGGTTTTGTTAAAATATCTCCCAATAAAGTTGTGCAAAAAATGTAGAGATATGGACGAAATAATTGCAGAGTCAGAACTGGCTGAAAGTAAGCATTGATGCTTCAAAGTCAATTTGGAAAGCCTCCAATGGCTTCCCCCAGTGTCCTGAACTGAGTTTTGAACTTTTGAAACATTTTTTTCAGTGACTTGCATAAAATCAAAGATATGTTCATCAAATTTGCAAATGATATGACTAGTAGAATATTTGACTCAAGATTCCCAAAGAGTTTCAGAGGCTAGAACATGGGACTACAGAAAATAAAATTAATTTATTAGTGATAGATATAAAGTCTCACATTTGGATTTTAAAAAATCAATGTCATAAAGATAAAATGGAGGAAGCAGGGTTAAAGCACAGTGTGACTGAAAGGGTTCTCAGCATTTTAGTGGACTGCAAGGTCAATAGATCAGTAATATGACATAGGATAGTAAAGGGCTTTATGTCAACATCATAGAGGAATGAAATTATTGTATAGTATGTATCACCTTTGAGGTGATATGATCACTGTTTTTATGTGTTCAAAAAGCTGTTATATAAAAGAGAGGTGACTTGTTCTTTGTGAGTTTAGAGGGTATAGCCAAAAACTATGAGATGAAAATTTATTAAAAAGAGAGGGATCTAGATCTGATGTCAGGAAAAATAAAAATGAAACTTCCCCATAGTTAAGAGTTATACAAAAATAGAATCTGTTATTTTTTTTTGAGAGGTGGTGGTTTCTCCTTCCTTGGAGGTCTTTGAGCCAGTTTTGAATTACTATTCATCTGATGTTTTATACTGGGAGTTTCTTTGATGTATAGTTTGGGGTAGATGGCCACTGCGATCCCTTCTGCCTCTCAGATTCTGTAGTATTATAAAACTGAGAGGATGAAGAAGCCACAGCTAAGAATTATGAGGACAGATTTGGAAAAATTACTTTGGCGCAGTTAGGTGGTACAGTATATAGAGCTGTATACTATATATACCAGTGTACTGTGCCAAGGTACAGTACCTGTCTCTTAGGCTTCTTGTAAGGATTAAATGAGACACTATTTGTAAAGCATTTAGCACAGTGCCTGGAATGCCATAGATGCTATATAAATTCTTCTTCTTTTCCCTTTTAGATATCAGTGATTCAGAAGAAGATAGATATGGGTAGGGTAGGCTAAGACTTTGCAGATTTCTCATATTCTAGGCAAAGACAAAGAAAAGGGTCATGGAAAAAATGAGTTTAAGTGTATCTGGAGGGGAGAAAAGTTTGCTTTCTATTGTAGAAGATGAGAGATATTCAAGTAAATGTATGAGGAAAAGAGACAGTCAGCCTGACAGATAGAAAGACAGAGACAGACAGAGAAAAACAGATATATATATATGTAGATATATATATATATATATATATATATATATAAAGACAGACAGACAGACAGATACAGAAAGAAAGACAGAGATGGAGAACTACAGAAAGAATTAATTGAGAGAGGCACAGCATTTGTAGAAGGAAAACTTCATATAATTTTGAGAAAAGGTTTGAAGTAAATAGAAGAATTAAGAGGCAGCAATGAGGGGGAGAGTGCATTCCACATATGGGGGACAATCAGGTCAAAGGCATAAAAATGGAAGATTGTGTAGGAATACTGTGTGAGGAAGAGCAAGAGGCCAGATTGAATTTTGGAGGAAAGGGAGGTAATATATAATAAGGTTGTAAAGGTAGTTTGGAGCCAGATTGTGAAGGATTTTAAAAAACAGATCAGTTTATATTTTATCCTAGAGGCAGTTGGGAGTCATTGGAGTTTATTGAGTAGAATAGTGATATGGTCAGAACTATGCTTTAGAAAAATCACTCTGGCAGCTATGTGGAGGATGAATTGGAATGGGGACACTAGATATAGGAAGACCAATTAGCAATCAACTGAAATAATCTAGTAAAGTCATGATGGGAACCTAAACTGTGGTGGCGGCCCCTACACCAGAGCAGGGGATAGATGTGAGGGATGTAATGGGGTTATAAAAGTCATGGCTTGTCAACTAATTGTATATGAAGAGGGAGGGAGAGAGGAGAGTCAAAAATGATAGTAAAGTCATGAGCCTGGGTGATTGTAGAATGATTATACTCTTGACAGAAACAAAAAAGTATGGGAAAAGCAAAAGATTTGGGTGGGGGGAAAGATGATGAATCTGGTCAAATGATACAGAGAGGTCAATAATGTGGTTTAGAAAAGATCACCAGATTTAACTATTAAGAGATCTTGAGTAACTTTGAAGGGAGTAGTTTCAGTTTGAATAATGAGGTCAAAAACCAAAGTTCAGAGGTTTGGGAAGTGATAAAAAGAGAAGAATAGTAGAATAATAGAATCCCTACCCCTTCCCCCGAAAGTTCTTAAAAAATATGATGAAAGGCTCAATGGGATGGTAGAATCTAATGAGAATTTTGTAGTTTTTAGGATGGAGAATACCTAGGCATGTTTGTGGACATTAAGGAAGAACTTAATTGATAAGAAAAGTTTGAAAGTAGAGGGATAGTTATAAGGAAAATCTGCTAGAAGAATTAAAAAGCAATGAGATCAAGGGTACATTAAAAAAAGATTAAACTTGGTGATGAAGACTTATCTCTTACTCTGAGACCGAAGTAAAGAAGAATGATGTTAAAAGGTTTAGAAGTATAGGATCACAAATTTAAAGTTGGAAGGGAATTTAGAGTCCTTAGAATCCCACCCTTTTTACAAGTAAGAAAATTGGGGAGTTTATGTCGCTTGCCCCAGTGTCACAGACAAGGATTTGAAATGAGAGGTTCTTGATTCAAAGCCCAGTTCTCTATCCACACTGCACCAATGAATTTATTTTCTCAATACAGAATGAAATGAAGAAGTCATATGGAATAATAAGGGGAGAAAAGGTGTGGGAGGCTAGTTTGGAGCAGTCTTTTAGTATTTTGTATACACAAAACTAAACTGAGCTGCGTTAAATAGAAATTGAGAGCTCTCTTTTCAATATATTTTATTTTTCAAGTAATTTGCTTTCAGAGTACTTTAGCATATGTTGCTTTATTGGACTCTCACACTTAACAGAGTTCAGCAGGTATGGCATTGTTATACCTGTTTGATGGATGAGAAAGCTGAAGCCAAGAAGCCATTGTTGACTTGATCCCAAATCATACAGCAAGCTACTTGCAGAGCTGGTACAGTGTCATGGAGCCAAAGAGTTCACAGACTTAATGAGTGTGACCTGAGTTTTTAGGGATCATCTTCTAGCCTAATGCCCTCCTCTGAGGGTAAAAATGATATTCCCCAGATCACACAGCTAAGGAAATCCCAAAAGCTAGGACTTAGATCAGTTTGCTAGAGCCCAGCTCTCCTGATTCTTCATCGTGGGTTCGTTTCATTCTGCTGCTCAAATATCTGTCTACTCAGCTCAGACATCAGTGGTTGAAAGATGGCTATGTCACAGGCTCCATAGACTTCACAAGCTAGAAGAATAACTCAGCAAAACTTGACTCTCACTCATTAGTTTTCCTCTTTCCAACACATGCATACACACACACATACACTGTTGAGGGATAAGCTCTCCAACAATGTTTGGGGCTCCCGAGGTCATTGTTACAGGTATGGGGAAAGAATTCACAGACCCAGTCTCCAAGTTAAGTGGGCAAAAGGTTTATTATGCTGATAATAGCGGACTAGATTCCAGAAGGAAGTTTAGCAAGGAATTGAGTGAAGGAGGATAGATTTATACAAAATTGGGTCAGAGCTTCATGTTACTTATTTGCTAACTTTATGATTTACAAGTTGGTTTGAGGGGTGATCTATTCCAGGAACTTGGTCATTACTGACCAACAAATTATATTTGCTAATTTTATGGTTTACAGGTAGGTTTTAGGGGTGTCTCACTATGGTCTCAGGAACTTGGTCATTACTGACCAACAGATTATATTTGCTAATTTTATGGTTTACAGATAGGTTGAGGGATGGTCTATTCCCTAGAATAGTCATTACTGACCAACAGATTATATTTGACAGTCAGTAATGTGTGCAGGACTATTCTAAGACCAGGAGACTTTGAAATCATTGACAGACAGATTATTAGTATATCTAAGGGAAGAAACTCCACTACATTTCTGGGCCAGAGGACCTCCACAATCACTGACAGACAAGAGCACTCTCAGGTCTAAGGGGCTTCAGAGTCACTGCTGTCTCCCCCACATCAATACCTCTCACATACGCTAGCAAAGGGAGAACCAAAGCCTGGTTTGCCTTCCTCTTGACTTTGCTGTTATGTGATGCTGCTATTCTGCTATGTCCCAGAAAAGAAGGTTTTAATAAACAGAAAGTATAGCATCTCTATGCGGTTAGGGGAGAGAAGGTCTGGGAGAGTTTATTACCCAAAGATTTTCTGAGCCCAGCAGGAAGAGGGCTGCTGCTGCAATCTTCGTAAAGTTCCCTCTGGGCCAGTTTTGTCTCCATGTCCCCAACCCTGCCTGGGTTGTAAGGGCAGGCAAATGTTCCTTTGCTGCCTTTCCTACCCCCTGCCTGAACCCAGTAATGGCTGGTGCCATTGTGCCTGAATCAGCAGGACCCACAGGACTTCCAACCTGAACCTTCTGGTCCTAATGGCTTTGGATTCTGTTCCAGGGGCTGGCCCCAGCAGGGACTGCATTCTTGCTGTGTTGGTGTGGGGGGTGTCTCGCAGGCAGATGAGATTTTGCTGGGGCAGGTACAGCACCATTTCCATTAAGTACTGTAATGCAGGGATCATTATCGGCAGGTGCCCTGACCTCTCCCACACTAACGAGCAGTTATTGATATCTGTAGTTGCAAGAGCAGCTTTTCTCTTCTTCCCTGGCTTCTTCCCTCTCCCTCCTCCCTGACCATTTGCACTAACCCAGGCTCACCAGAGCTTAAAATGAAGATGTCTAGATGAATTTGGCCACTGGCGACCCAGAAGCTTATAAGGCATTGGAAGGGCAGTGGGCTAGGAGTCAGGAGACGTGCATTTTAGCATCTAGCTCTGCTACCTTAGACAAACCACTTAAACTCTCCCAGCATGTTTCCTCATGTATAAAATGAACTAATGATATTTTTCTACTTACTGCAAATGAGTTGAGAATGTGCTTTGGAAAATTTTAAAACCTCATACAGATGAAAGGGATTGCTATTGAGTCAAACATAAGGAAAAGTGCAGGTTCAAAAGTGACTTAGGAAATGGGTGATTTAGAAACAAGAAAGATTTTAAGGGACAATCCATTTCTGGTCCTGTGGACGGTAGATGTAATATTTGATCCTGTTTGACATCACTGGGGAAAAGAGGGCTGGTCATTTTAATAGAATTTGTTTAACAAGGAATTTTGAAGAAAACTGGCATACTGTTCTATAAATCTTAAATGCTCATAGATTCACAAATTGCTGGTGGTTGGTGGCTTTGGATGTGATGAGAACAATGACAAAGAACATGAATTCCTAAGGAATATTTTGTTCAAGGAGCCAGAGGATGTCAGGATCTTGTCTGTGTAGGGTCCATGCTCCCCAGATAGTTCGCTCTCCTTATGCAAAATGTGATGAGAAAGTTCTGAAGAAACCCTTTTTTATGAGAAATTCTATATATCCTACTGTTGCCTCATATCTCCACCTGTTCAAGCACTGGACTGGACTTTCAGGGGCCACGTCCCTACTCCCCCAAATCTTCCCTCTTTGATGGAGTTAGTCTGCTCACCTTTAGAACTTTTGCCCAGGGACTAAGTTTTCTTGAATGGTGAGTGGATGTCAATTCACCAAATCCACTATGTCCAGGCTACCCAGACAAATCCCACTGGCCTTCTACCCCAGGCATTTTGCCATTTGTGCTCTTGCCAAACATTCTTTTTCTTCAGATGAAATGAAACCCAGACAAGAATACCCGTCCACAAGGGAGTGAAGTATCTGAAATTTCTTTCTTGTAAAATGAAAAATGGTCCAGAAGATTGTGGAAGAGACTGATGCTCTGCTATATACCTCCTAGGTATTTCACTTCCCTACTGCCCAGGTACATACCTGTTTTTCATGGGAGCATTATCTCTCCAATGGACATTATCCTCACCTAATTTTTATACAAGAGCTAATCCAGCAGAGACTTGGAGTTTTTCTCTTTTCCTTCCCTAGAGAGAAGCTTGCTTCTAGAAGGAGGTACCCCCTTCAGATACTGATTCCCTGAGGTAAAACTTGCTTGCCCTAAATAGGGCTCTGAGGCTATTTAACCCCAATTCTTTCTCTTAATGAATTACAGAGAGGTAAGCTAGTTTCAGATTCTTTTTTACCAAAGGTGTCAAAGTTGAGATCTTCTCTGATGACTTGTCTGGTCCAGAGTTGACCAGATTCAAGTCACAGGACAGAATCATCATAGGTCACAGGTCACAGGGAGCATAGATGTCACTGCAGAGGGAGATGGAAGGACCTGGAAAGATGCAGATGTAGAGAGTAGAAAGCAAGGTCAGTAACACTGGAGTTCATAATCAGGCTGCCAAGTCAGGGTTAGGAGAGAAAGAAGGCTGCCATCTTGAAATGAGAAAGATGAAGGAGGCAGAATCATATCAGGGAGAAATCCTGGAGGCTTTAACTACTTGACAGTGTGTTAGCTTTTCTTGTCCAGTTCATCATGGCTCCCAGACCAACCTCTGTGGGTCTGGCTACCTGTTTCCCAAGTACCCTCACAAAAGGGATAGGTTGGAGGCAATTGAATCCACATGTGTGGGTGGGTAGGAGAGAGAGAGAGAGACAGAGAGAGAGACAGAGAGAGAGAGAGAGAGAGAGAGAGAGAGAGAGA